>JABFPR010000133.1:0-14358 GCA_022817345.1 Neoscelio sp. ZL-2020
TATTAAATATGACATAAAAATGATTTTCATTATTTAAATCAAAAGAATAATTTGTTTAATTAACTAAACTAAATATTTTTAAATCGTTAGTTTGATATATTAATGTATAGTTTATAAATAGTCATGTGCTACTGACTATGTGACGTATAGTTTACATGTCAAATGTCATAATTTGACGTTGTACCCAATCTAATCTCAAGACAGTTAGTTCCAGATTTCAGGTTCACCCAATTCAGATGGCACCACTACCGTTGGTACACTTTCACCCATAAGAGTTTATAGGCTCTGACATAGATTATATCTCATAACACATCCATGGATGCCTAAAGAAGGATAATTTGATGTATCGGTAGCTCGTGACAGATAAGTTATAACATGAATTATGACAGTTTAGTTTGAGTTTGACGTGCCATTTCTGTTTAAGACTTTCTTATAATAACCTTCAACAGTTATAGTTAATCACTAACAATACAGTCAGAGGAAGTCTACTTTTATACGACGTATAGATTTAATTGGTAGTATAAATTTTAATCCTAGACAAAAATTCTATGCATAATAATAATAAGTTGTATGGACATTCATCATGATGGTATTTGTTTTTGTACAATCATGTATGATCATGAATGCTAATGTATGACTATACTCCTGATTTTAAAAAATCTATTCATCCAAAATTGTTTTTCAATTAGTGTCTTACATGTATCACAGCGACTTATAATAAGACACTATATGTCTTAAAATAAAAGACATTGCATGTCTCATATTGAGTCACTGTGCGTAAGATGAAAGAAGTGACTTAAAATTGTTTACAAAAATTTGTTAATTTAAGAAAATTGTTTTTGTATCGGTTAATTAGGACCGAATAGGATTCTTTAATCAGGATTAAGATTATTAATGATCTTAAATAATTATTCATTGAAAATAGCTACTTTCAATTCATGAGTGATCGTGTATAAGTGATTATGCTTAAGTATACGTATATAAATAAATATGAAGTAACATGAACATACATGATCGTGAATGATCATATATGATTACACATGATATACACATGTATAATCATGAATGAAATATTCTTTCTCGGAGGTTAAATTTTGTTTAAAAAAATATTTTCATCTAATTTTGTTCAATTAAAAAATGTTTGCTGGTGTTCTATAAAATTGTTTGTATTGTTAATTGACCGTAACTAGGATCCTCACATAAAATAAGTGATTTTTATTACAAAAATACTGAAAGAATTTATATTATAATATTTGTATAGTGTATTTGAATAGTAAACCCAAACTATTATATAGTCGAAGTTGTAAAACTTTGACTGGCATTTTAGCATAATATTAAGTAGGTTGTACTTTGAAACGTATAGTACTTTGAATATTCCAAACTTGTTCTTTAAAGTGTGCTATTAGAAAATTTTAATTCATTCAATGTTCTTAGTTGTCTCCTTTAAATCGTATTAGATATATTTGTAAGATAAGAACTTCGGATAAAAAACATTAATATTAAAAAGTATTTCTATCCTAATCTAGCATTATTTTTGCCATTCACTTAAATAGTACAACAATGTAGTAAATCGATATTTTTCAAGACATCAATAACACATAATATTGCTATAATATAAAAAAACATATTTTGCATTATTATAAAACTGCAAACAATTTTATAAAATAAAATTCGTGTGCATATAATATTCACTTTACATCATTTTAAATGCCCAAATTGATTAATTCTTTAAAAATATTAACAAAATGTAAAATATTTTAACGCATATTTTTTAACGTATACCTAAACAAAATTTAACCAATCCTTGGTATGATTGGATTTGATAATGATTTTTATATAATCATAGTCATGAGTTTTGTTTAGAAGAGAACGATACACATATCTTTCTGACATGTCAAATCTTCCATATTTGGCATATATGGAGAAATCGGGAATGTGATATTTTGCAACCGATTTATATTGTTTGTGGTACGGTCGTTTTTATATTGTTTGTGGTGCAGAGTAGTTGCAGATAATGTGTATATATATATTTCATATTTCACTTGATTATATTATAAAATGTATTGATTATATTTTGATAAAACGTTACACTAATATTGTGAACATGTTACATTGATATCAAGAATCATTATTTGATGTTGGTTTTTCTTTATTTGACTTATAATAATTAATTAATTATTACTTAAATATCAAAACCTATTCATAATATTAGAAATTACATACATGTTTAATTCCCTATTAAAAAATAAGAAACTTTTATTCGTGATATTCTTTTGTAAAAGTAAAATGTCCATTGTTATGAGCAGTTGCTGCGTATTTCTTGAGACATTTTGATGTCTCCTGTCAAATCAAACACTTTGTATATAGATAACTGTAACAATTAATAAGACAATTATATGGTGGTGGTTCTACATTTTTATTCCACTACTCCTGGCAGGTGAAAAGAATATCTATATCAAATATAGAGATGATAAAGCAATTATTAATATTATTAATTAAATTATTATTTATTTTGTTTTTGTTTATACATTTGTCAGTTAGCATTCAACAGCCTCCCTTGGAAATATTAAACTTATGTTCTTAACAATTTTTTTGTTTAAAATGACTGTTGAAAGAATTATAAAATCGGGTTTTCATTTGCACTTTTATATTTTATTAAATTTGTATGATTAGAAACATATCATTAACATTCTAATTATCAATAAAAAGTTAATTATTCAAAATATACCCTTTAAATTTATCAATTTTTTTATTTATTTATATAAATAATATATACATTTATCAAATTTATGTAGAAATGTTTAAATGATTTATTCTGGCTGTAAAACTAGGCATTTCATACATATATACACTGATGAAAAAATACTTAAAAAAGATTTTAACTTTTAAGCTGTTAAAAAACATCGAACCGATGTGAATTGTTTTTAACTTGTACAGGAAAGTTCGAATTTGAAAATGCCATCAATAAACTTGCCACCACAACAAAAATGCTACCGAACAAATTAAATAAATGTTAAAGTTTGGTACCTTTCGATAAATAAACATTATATTGATGAAATGAAATACAAATTTATAAATTTAATTATAAAGAAAAGGCTCTGCACCACGAATGTTAACAAATTTCATGTAATTAAGAATAATTAAGTTAATTTTAATTTTGAGAAAATTCAAAACAACTTTATTGATGTACTTTTTTATAGCACATCAATAGTATTTATATTGATATACATTGTTTTGAAGCAATATTTAATTTTATATTTTTAGTACACAAAACTTACATTGAAGGAATACTAATAATTTCTTTATCAACAATATTTTTTTTCTGGCGCATGAATACAATTCTACATGAATTATAAATGTAAGAAATTTTTTATTCGGTTTTCATAATTTCGTTATAATTTTGAAATGTTCGTTTATTTTAAAGGTAATTATATTTTATAAAAGCAGTACCACATTCAAGCTTATCTCTTTTGATACACGCAATTACGCTAAGACATGGCGTATAATCATCATTGCAGACATTAGACTGCCATCAAAGATACTCATTATAATATTCGGAAATGCATAGTTATAACAATAGAAAATCAATTTAATAACAATTCTAGTACAAATACTTGTAAATTAATAGTAGTTCGAAAATAATTATAAAATTCAAATTATATTTTTAGAAATATATCTCTAAAACGATTTTTACTCTCATAATTAAATCACAAAAATTCAATGAGTTAAAACAGTAATTAAAACTAAATTACTTATAGTAATTATCTTTTATTTTCATAAAATACCAAATTAGTGTCAAATTTACGTCGCTGTAAAACTATTCTTATTGTGATAAAATAATTATTTCAAAGTAAAAGAGAAAATTAAATATTCTAGAAAGGGAATATTCATTTATTTAAAGTTATTTCTAAAAAATATTTTTGTTGAAAAATAATTTTCATTAATTAACAGTATTTCATATATAAATTTTTTTGTTTTTACGTGATAACGAATTGCAAAACAATACAGGAAAGTGAAATTGTAAAAGCTATTAACGCATTTTCAAATCTGATAATTGAAATGTGATGTTAGATAAACTGTTAAATGTGCGACTAATAATCGACGAGTGTAGATAGATGAAAGATTCTGAACCAATGTTTCAGTTCTCTCAATTGTTATTTAATGTTAATCAAATGACGCATCTCATCACTGAATAACATTCGTATCTGCGTACACTATCTTCATTCAAAATACCTCTGCTAAACCATTTTGGATTTCGGTTATTACTTTCTGATTATTGACTAAAACATTAAACATTTAATTTTGTGTATTACTTTTCGTTTATTATAAAACTTAAAATACTTCCTTAAATGGGTATTCGGAAAACCTATTTAACGATACGCTTTACTCGAATACTTGACAATACATTGGACAAGTCTATACATTGAGAAAAGAAGTATTTTAAATATTCACGTTACATGTGTTTTATTTAAAACCCCACGGAGTAAGTTCTTTGAATGTTTGAATGTAAAAATTTACATGTGATACTATACCTAGTGCTGAGGGCAACTGTACTATCATTTATATTCTTAGGAAATAGACAAAACTGAATACACAGTAAATAAATTAGTTACATGTTCTTTGCTGTTTAAATAGACTAAAGTGCTTACCCTCGAGCTATCCTTTACGTGGTACTAATTAGTATATGTTCAAATAATTGAGAGAGTAAGTAAACACATTGTAATTATGACCATCGAAATGACGAAAATATTTTATTCCTGAGACAGTACATGAGCATGTATGTATATGGCTATACATAAATATACGTGATCATTTAAACATCCATGACATGTGTGGTTAAAATTCATATTTGGTCATACACTGACAGGTGCGAATAGCAGTACTTTCGTGCACTTGTTATAAAATGGATAGTATGCAACACGGACGAGAAGGCGATTGCCGACTCGTGTGATTGACAACACTCAGCTTCTGCTCGACTGCGTCTAGTGCTGTCAACCTCACACTCGCCGACACTCGTCTATTTTCCGCCCTTGTAACATAATGTACTATTATTCGACTCATTTTTCAAAAATATGATAATTTTAAAATATTATGAAGAAAAACCTAAATTTTGTGTAGTATAGTTATATTGTATAAAGTATGATCATCTTTCATATAAGTATTATCCTCGACATGAAAATTAAAAAAATAAAAATTAATAATTCTGCATTAACGCAACGTTGGTGGTTTAATGGATTAAACAAAAATTTATTTATCTAAAAACTTGTATTCGTCTCACTTTTGAGAAATATGATAATTTTAAAAGTTATAAACAAATCAAAACGTTAAAAATTAAATTACAAATGTCCATGACATTGTAAATAATAATTTTACTTAAAAAATGTCATGAATAAAACTTTCTTATTTTTGAATAGAGAATATAAAAGTGCATAATTGCCCCCTCCTGGACACCTTGAGAATATGATACATTAGACTTGAGACTTGATACTTAATACTTAAGTTTTAAGACAGAAGTAATTGTAAATCCATGTATGTTCCCATATATGATCACATATGCTTGTGTATGTATGAACCATGTTTTCTACTTTTTCAGGGTAGCATTAACTTCTTATTAACTTCTCGTATAAAAGGATTTATATCCTGGTTCTACTCCAGGTCGGGACGTTTAAAGAACCCATGGGAATTAAAACAAAATTGACAAGAATTTAAAATAAAAAAATGTTTATACGACTATTAATTATCACCATATTATATTAATTGTAATAATTGTCACATAGAGGTTATATAAGGAGTCATTTAGATGTGTTATTTAAGTTGTTTAGGGGGTTAACCTTTGGTCGTATAGTCGTCATTTCATGATAATTCGATAGTTAATCATTGGCCATTATATTAATTAGTGATTGATTAATTTGATTCGTTTAGGCATTATTGGAGGTGATTTATAGTTATTTAATGGTCTGGTAGGAATGACTTAAGGTTCGTTTAGAAATTCGAATTATCCATAACTGCTACACGACTCAACAGTACACTTTCTTACGCTATCCGTAAATGAATCGTAAAATTTTACGACTTTGCAAGAAAATGTCTAAACCAACAATTTTAATTGTTATAGCAGTATTTCAATATTCTTTTTGTAAAAAAACATTTTGAAATAAACAATTACGTCATAAAACTTTTTATTTCAAAATAACAGTTTGAAAATAAAAACAATTTTACTGTGACTTTTCTTACATTTCTCAACTTATTAGATATAAACCTTTACAAAAAGTACTATACAAATTTATTCATATAAATGAGTAAATAAATTGTTCGACAAATTGAAACTCATAAATTGAAATTAAAAAGGTAAAGTATTTACTAATCGAACATATGATTAACCGTCACATTTTTCATTCACTAAAGGGGTTGTAAAAAGTAAAAAATAACAACATTAAAATCGATTTTTAAAATGGCATTGCATGTATTAATTTAAAGATAATTATCTAATTATATATATAACCCATTGAAAAATTATCTATGATGATTTGTTTCGTATGGTGTACACATTAATACATTAAATAAAAAGCAAAAGTTGACTATCTTTAGTACATTAGAAATTATATACTTGAAACTTAATGTTCAATCGGTCACTATATGTAAATCCTTAATTTTAGATGAGTAAGCTTTTAATTTTAAGTGACCCTAGGTGCACAAGTATTGCTTCATGTGTAATAAATAATTGGTATACTATACCACACAGAACCTTCTAAATAATTTGCGAATAGCTTACACATATCTCGTATACCTTCAGTTAGATGATGCCCATGAAATTAAATCAATTTTATTTTTGTAGTTATTTTAAATAATAATTTGCTGAATTTCTAATGAACGAAAAATATAACATTCTTCAGTAATAATTTAATAAAGTTGTATCAACAAATTACTTTTCTTTACTTTACGAGATAATAATAATAATAATACAAATAAAACTAAATAAACCCTAACCAATCCCTGTGATTGGAAGTGATGATGATATTTTAAAATAATCATGGTCATGAGGTTTGTTTAGAAGAGCAAAACACATGTCATCATATGATAATTATAATATTTAAACAAACTCTAAACAATATCTGGTGTGATTGAATGTGATGGTGATCTTTTAATAAACATGGTCATGCGATTTGTTAAAAGTACAAAATACCCACTTATGAGACATGTCAAACTTTGATTACTTGAGGTGTACCGGTTAATTGGGGTGCAACTATGCGCGAGAAAGATTGTTGTCCACCCGAGTCAAGGACACAATCGTTTTTATCATACATATATGTTACCTTTATCTTTGTTGCAGAATGTGAGACGGGATAATTGCAGGTTGTGCAATAAAGAAAAATAAAGAAATAAAAGAAGAAGGCCACAAGTAATGCAGGATGAAGGCTTTTCCCAATGAATTAAGAAATATACAACATATGATAAACCACCACATCCTCACCTTTTTGGAAACACCAAAATAGTGCAATCCAGTGATGCTAACTCGGTTGAGACGTTGGGATATTTTTACATTGTATTAATGTGCATGAACGTGCAGATTATATTAATTATCAATTGACATAATTAATTATTGCGAAATTAAAAACATAAACATTTGAATATGAAAAGGAAAATGAAACAAAGATATAAGAATATTTAAGACTCAAGAATAAAGACGTAAGACTCAAGATATGAGACTCAAGATTTAAGAATTAATTGACAAAATTGATTAATTATTGGAAAATGAAAAACAAGAATATTTGAAAAATATGAAAATAAAAATGTAACATAGATATAAAAGTATCTAACATTCGAGGGGCTTAGTTTCAAAACATGCTAAGTCCAAAAAAATAAAAAATGGTGATATTAAGGGATATGATTGTTAGATATTTTTCTACGTATCTGTAAAATTGCATGTACTGAGAAGCAAAACCTGCCAAGTCCATTATGATTAATGAAATAAAGTTGTTCCACAAATTTACAGTTAGTTTGTTCCTTAAATATAAAAGAACATATTTAATATGTTAATTAGTATGTTAATAAATAAAATTTTGTTCAACAATTATGTAATACCGTTGAATTAAAATTTGATAGTAATTTAGTAAATTTCATTTTTTAAAGACAATATCAAACCTACTTAAGATTCTTACTTTATCGACATAAATGTCTGTTTAAATTATATTATTATATAATTTAATAATTTTATTAATCCATTAATTAATTATTAATTGATAATTAATAATTTTAATACAATGTAATTTAAATTATAATATATTGATAATTTTACAACCCGTTGTCAGATTTTGGTAAGTACCATCTAAGTTATTTATCATCAATTAATCAACCGAAATTTAATAATAGAGTGTACGACCCCTGTTTAACATGACGATAACAAAATCATACCGATTGAAAAAAGTTAAAAGAGGAAAAAAGAGAGACAAATTAACAGATGTTGCAAATTTACTTATAAAACATTTTGGAGCAAACTGGAAAGGGATCAAAGAATTGACATTGCATAAGAAAGTTGTAAAAAAGTCAAACGATATCAGTGCATTGAATTATATGATACTTAAATTCAACCTTATAAATATGACATTTAAAGTTCTGTATTTTCGGTTATTCTTTAACAATTACTTGATTCTAAATTATAATAATCACAATAATTAATAAAATTAATATAAAATTATTGAATTTTCTTAATTTCATGTAAACAAACTAGAACAATAATCATTCACATTATTATTAATTTTATAACATAAGTTCAATTTTTTTAGTTGTAATAAGACCTTTTAATAACAAATACTTAATTTCAAATCCTGCTAAGTCCATGATCTTAGTTTAAAAACTTGCTAAATCCAAAATATTTTTAGAAATATATATTAAAATTGGGGATTTCTGTTATACTATTAACCCCCTCGAAAATATTAAACTATTGTTCTTAACAATTTGTTATTTAAATTGTGTATTTTGCGAAATAATCGACCGTTTTCGAACTTCTTAGACTTCTTCTAAAAATATGAATTTTTAAAGCGATACAGGAATCGAAAAAACTTATTTCAGAAAATTCATTTAAACCATCTGTTAATATACAGTTTTCTCTTTAAAATATTTCGTTCTAATTTATTATATTTGTAAAATATTAGTTTAATATTTCTACGTTTTTTATATTGCTGTTTTTTCCAATTTACACTATGTTAAAATTACCATTGTATTTTGGTTAATTTTTTAAACAAAGCACTATATCATTATTATAAAAATGAGGTAATTGTAATCGACCTATTATTTTTTAAAGTTGAGCCTTTAAGCTTCGAACAATTTGAAAAATTTCAATTTTTGACACAGATTGTCAAAAATTGAACTTGTCTCCCGCTAATTGTTTTGAGTAACGTGCATACATACATATATTTTATAATATATAATTCTTGATATTTGATCTGGTTAAAAGTTCGCAGTGATTCATCAAACAAAAAGTTTATATGTATCGCTATGGATTTTGCAACAGAAAAGTAATAACAGATATTGAATTGTCATAAAAGCTTATTATGAATGACTATGATTTTTCACAAAAGCAAATAAATCATAGTGATTCATAAGAAATTATTTATGAAAATTCACCAAGTTTTATGAGTTTTCTGTTGCAAAATTCCATAGCAATTCATAAAAAGTTTCTCCTGTTATGAATCGCTTTGAATCTTTAATCAAAGATGACAGCACGATATGTATCAAGAGGGTATTAAACTACATTTATTATTCTTCAAATTCACGAACATAATTACAGACTTGATATAATTAGTCATGAATTTATTTTCTTTACTGTTATTTACTTAACGTGTATAAATTTTACTTTGACTAATTTGACAAGAGAATGTCGTTTCGCTTTTATATACTCGCAAACAGTTTAAACATACTTATTTATACCTGAAGAATACTAAAGTGCACAGTCGAAATGTCGTCGTGCAAACAAAATAAATTCAGAACTAATTATATTACGTCTGTTAAATTTCTGTTCGTAAATTTGAAAAATAATAAAAATGAAACAATATACGTCAATACCTTTATAATATCTTAATAATAAAGATATTATTAGTTTAATTTAGACGATTACTTAAACATGTTATTTAACTGTGTATTGATTGTATATGTATAATCAATTTTTTCCTGCATCTAATCATCCAATATGAGAAATTGTTAAATTGTCCATCTTTAAAATCTTTCTTAAATAATCGGTGACCTACATTAAATTAAATTAAAATTATAACATGAAAATCGTATTTAGCTACTGCGAAAACCGCAGGACCTTAAAAATTATTATACTGCATACAAAACAGAGGACAACTGATGTTTATTTATAATATTTATAAATGAATCTAAACAAGTTTATTAGAAGAACCTACTGTTTTTACTGTTAAGTATAGTAAACAAATTTGGTCTTCACAGAAAACCTGCTTTGAATTGATAATAAAGATCGAAATAAACATAATTTGACCTCAGTTTTATATACAGTATAATAATTTTTAAGGTAACTTTTTTCTCCGTGTAATAATTATGGTGTTACATATTAAAAAATAGTGTAGCACTTTCGCACGGGGTTTACACTATTCGGACTGAATTTTGTATTTTAACAAACATTGATGTTTAATTTAACTCTGTTATAATTAAATGTTACTGAATTATACTTTATAATACACATCCTTGCTTTGAGTAAATTACGAAATTACAATAAAAAATGGAAAGAAAGTTTAACTTTTTCAAGAGGGAACTTTATTAATGAAATACCCAAGTGACTAATAATGTGTTTAATTAAGTGCGTGGTTCCATGATTTTAATTTCTTCGCCTATATCCGATGAAAAAAATCAAACGTGGACTATGTATGGTGACAAGTATCTGTCATTTATATGTGTATAATACATATATGGTGTATAAACTACACATACGACTACACATATTATACAGTGGACATGTATGTTACAAAAATGATTCTGATAATACCATATATGTTTTATATTTATGTGGCATGCAATATGTACGAAGTACGTATGTACCATGTATGTACCATGTGGATTTTTAACTATGGATGAGACTTGGGTACACCACTACACTCCTGAAAGTAAAGGACCGTCAAAACAGTGGACAGCGATCGGTGAACCAACCCCAAAGAAGGCAAAGACAATTTTGTCAGCTAACAAGGTTAAGGCGAGTGTTTTCTGGAATGCAAGAGGAATTATTTTTATCGATTACCTTGAAATGGGTAAAACTATCAATGGTGAGTACTACGTAAATTGATTGCAGCGTTTGAGCAATGAAGTAAAGAAAAAACGACCACATCTAGCGAAGAAAAAAATCTTATTCACCAGGTTTAGCACCCAGACTACCTGTCTCCTAACTTCAAAAAATGGTATGCTGGACAAAGATTTCAGAGCAACGAGGCAGTTATTGCTGCTGTAAATAGCTATTTTAAGGAGCTCGACGTTTCGCTTTATAAAGATGGTATAACTAAATTAGAGCACCGATATGAAAAATGTGTTAGCTTTTTTGGAGATTATGTTGAGATATAAAATACAAAAAATCTAAAAATATGTTTTTTTCTTTATCAGATCCGGGGCTTATCATCATTGAATTGGCATGCACAAAAAAGGCTTTGGTAATAAACTACTATGAGGTCGTTTTATAATTTTAACTTGTGTAGTGCTCAGTATATATAGAATTAGTGGGAATTTGGCTGTATATTTAAAGAGTTAAGATGGATAACAATGCTGAGCATCGATACTTAGAAAATCAGTCGAGTAGAGTTTAAATAAGCTTCGCTCTTCCAAATCTTATTAAACAACTTTTAACGATAATTCCTCACGAAACTGCAATATAAACCTACTATTTACAATATAGAATAACTATAAATATGTAAATAGACGAAGGCTGAAGGGGGATTTACTTGCCATCATTCGAAGGTCTATTCAAATAATACGTTCGCTGTGGAGAAAAGAAGATTAATTCGAGAGCATGCTATTGCATTATTATTAAATATTAATAACGATAAATTTGATATGTAATAATTGTAATATGAATGCATTAAAAGTACGGTAAATATATTTGCTAGAAAAGTTATACCGAACCTAATTAAGGATAATACAAATTTGCTTATTAATTATTAAAATGACATTAATATTTATGCAATTTATATCGTAGTTAACTCATATTAAATAACTCGCGAACCAACATTGTTCTTTGAGTAATTTGCATGAGATAACTGTAGTGCTTCAGGCGGTTTGGATGGATTAGAAGACAAGATTTCAGATAGGACACAGACACGATGTCACACGAGTAACGATGTAAACACATCGTCAAATACAATAATTTAAACGACAAATATGTATCACGATTTGTTCTAATTTCTAGACAGGAAGTGTACATCGAAAAAGGTTGATATCAAGATTTTGGGTTGGCTCGGTTACAGACGCAAAGTGTAACAAATTGGTTTGTTCTCCATTTGGACATACTTTATCTTAAGTAACATATATAACTTGCAAGTTTACCTACGAACAATTAACGAGCGCACCCGGTTGTGCTTGGAAATGATGTTTGCAGTTTTGAATTTATCGGACGTAGTTGCATTACTGATAAGAGAAGTGGTTCGACATTACATTCTCGAGAGACAAAGTTATCATCTTGCAGATAGAATGAAGTCGTGTCGTTTTGTTAGAAGTGACGTTCTGTCATTTTCGGAATTGCACTACTAGCGTTGACGTTGTAATAGAACTGGGTGTATTGTTTATGGAAAAATTGTTGTTTTATTGTTACTTACATCAATTATTAATTTATTAATTTATACTGTAAAATTATATTATAATTTTAATTTATTATATATTAATTTATACTGTAAATCAATTATTAATTTATACTGCAAAACATTACTGCGAATAAAAAAGAAATGATATGAATATGGTTTTGGTCAAGAACAAAATTAAATTAAGAAACTAATACAATAAAACCGAAGAAATTGCACATTTCTATGACCAGTAATTGAACCTACGTTCACAATTCAAGGTTTGTCCTTACCTATTATTAGCAAGAGCAAACTTAATATCAGCTATCTTTAGATGTCTATATTTTATGTCGATGCTTATTTGAATTTTGACATTTTTATAAACCAAATTTATATATTCTTGTAATAAAATACTGTTTAATAAATATTGGAATTATATTAACAAGTATTAAATTTGTGAAAATATTATATTTGCTATTCAATTTTTGACAGTTTACACAAATTCTGTTTAAAGTTTTTGCAAATTTTATGCAAATTTCAAGTTTGCATAAATTGTGTTCATATATTAATTTCTTTATGGACTGAATTGTAAATACAGTAATACATTTAAATATAAAATACAATAGTTAAAATTTAAATATATATTTAATCAATATGTTTAATAATAATATTTTATTACAGTTACTTTCATTTAGAATAAAATAAATAACAAATTTTAATTAAAAAAATACACATTAATATTTAAATTATTTATTTTAATAATTGGTATAATGATATATATACATATTGTTTAATATAATATATACTACATAATAATATAACATACTATTAATATTTATTCATATAAAATATCAATTACAGTACTTAAATTATGTATTACTTTATTTAAATGTATCCTAAAAGAATTGTAACTTTTTAAATAGTTCGCGTTGCCCTTCAAAGAAACTAAATTTCTTTCTACAGGTGCAGAGGTGCTAAAGCTTCTATTATAGCACCGTAAAACTTACGACGATCATCGTAAATACAACGATATGATATTGTAAAATGATTGAAATTGTACATTGTAAAAGTGTACGATGACCATCGTAATGAATATTATTTTGCTATTTCATGATAAAAACAATGCTTCAGTTTGTACATAAATCAGAATAAATTTTGTGAATTATATATTTTATATATTTGAAAACGTGATAAAAATATTAAATAACTTATTTACTGAACATTATATTATTGCTTAAAATTCTCATGCCTGATACTGCATTGTAGATTTTTGGGAGTTGGGTGCCAATAATAAATTGATTGATAGTATTTAGAAACTAAAAATTTATACTTCTGACTCACTGATAGAAGTAATAACACGATAACGAATTTTGTTTTTTATCCCTGGATGAATTTCAACGAGATTCTTTGAAATAAGATTGCTGATTTAATGAGTTTGTTATAAAATCTAGAAAGAAAGGTCTATTACGATGATCGTTATAAAACTGAAACTATATTACAATTTCATATTGTAACCAACCTGTTTTGCAATAATCCTTAGCATAATGATGAACGTTGTAAATTAATCACTTTAAAATATCTTCTTACTATT
>JABFPR010000134.1:0-14355 GCA_022817345.1 Neoscelio sp. ZL-2020
GAGAGCAAAGTTGACGCATGCGCACTTTACGTTCTTTTCTCCATAAGCGTTGAGAAACGTCATGTTTTCTCTACCAGTAGAGAAAAGAACGCACAGTGCTCATGCGCCAACTTTATTTTTTACTCCCATGAAATGAGGTATCTTCTCCACCAAAAATACCCCTCACAGAACAGGTATGTTAACTAAACGTATATTTTGAGGATACCGTAAACATTTACAACGTTTACGGTATCCTCAAAATAAACGTTTACAAAACGTACGAAACGTGTTCTGTGCAGGTACATTAAAAAAGAGCCACTTTCCATGCAAATGTTAGAAAAAGTAACATTTCTTAACACTCGTGGACAAAATAACGAAGGTGCGCATTCGTCAACTTTGTTTTTTACACTAACCTGAAATGTATTTTCATTACCAAAAATACGTTCATTTCGACGTAGATTATTTCAACAACAGTGCATCGATGAACTTAATTCAACTTTTGGCGATGAAGCACCATCTAAAACCATTATATATCGATGGTATACGGAATTCAGTCGTGGCCGTGGTTCGCTCAGTGACGAATTTCATGAAGGTCGTCCAAAATCGGTAATTTTTCCAGAAAACGTCGATGGTATGCCTGAACTGATATTGCCAGATTGTTATGACTTATTGTGAGCTTGGGGCATCCTTGGGCATTAGTGGGACCAGCATACATCCGATATCGCATGAACATTTGGCCGCCAAACAAATTTGTTCGCGTTGGATGCCACATAATTTGACAATCGCACAAAAAAGGCTCGTGTCGATTGGTCGAATGAAATGCTCCAGAAATGCGATTGCGGTGTTTCAAAACACGTCTATGACGTCGTAACACATGACGAATCATGGATATATGCGTATGAACCCGAATGTAAACAGCAGTCGACTGTAAGGGTCTTTCAAGATGAGCCAAATCCAACAAAACTTATTTGCGCACGAAGCATTTCGAAGCAAATGGTCGCCTGTTTTTTCGAAAAAACCAGACATGTGGCAATTGCACCATTAGTGTAACGTCGGACGGTCAATTCTGAATGGTACACAACCATTCGTTTGCCAGAAGTCTTCGGAAAAATAAGGGAAACCAACCGCCGAAGACGCATCATTCTCCACCAGGACAATGCGAGCTCTCACACAACGGCTCAAATAAGAGACTTTTTGATAACTGAAAAAGTCGAATTGATGAGTCATCCGCCGTACATCCCTGATTTTGAACCCAATGACTTTTTTTTATTCCCGCATATCAAAAATAAATTACCATGTCAACATTTTTTGACGCCTGAAGAAGCGGTTGATGCGTTCAAAATGCATATTTTGGAGGTACCTCAATCGGAGTCAAATTGAGGTATCTCAATCGGAGGGAAATTGAGGTACCTCAATTGGAGATTGTGAAAGTCGTCAGGTGTCAAAGTGCCAAGGGTTCAGTGTATATATCTTTAACAAAACAATAATTTGTGTATGGAAAATTGTTAAAACAGGAAGATAGAAAACACTTTATTTGAATGTAACAAATAACTTTATTTTGTTAAAAATACACAGCAATAACGCACGCGACAAGAAAACATCGAATCAAGTGCATGAATATAGTTGCGCGTATCGCTACTATTAAATCGATTTATCGACATCATTAAAACGGAGCGAGAATTCAAGTATTTAAATTTAACACTCCCACTATTTGAGCGATCCTTTTAAAACAAACAAAAAAAATGAAACTGGTAATACAACTTTCAGGAGCAACACACAGAAGAAAAATATAGTCAAACATTAATGATAACTCGGACATCAACTCATATTATAATACTTGTATAAAAGAAACAGATATACTTCTTAAATGATTTTTCCTAATTAAACGAATTACATTTTAGACTGATAATTTACAAACACCAATCTGATTACGAAGCCTTTCAAATCTCTTTCGAGGAAGTGCTTTAGTTAAAATGTCCGCTAATTGACCATCAGTTGAAACATATTCGACGATTATTTCGCGATCAATAAACTTATCCCTTATAAAATGGAATCGAACGTCTATATTTGTTTCGTTCTTTTGTTTAATTCGGGATTGCGTACAAGCCGAATTGCACTCCGATTGTTAATTAGTAGTTTCGTAGGTTGTTTCAATTCTTGTCCGATGTCTTTCAGCATCTGTCGATACCATCCCAGCATTCGAAAATCAATAAAATCCAATAAAATTTGATAAAACCCAATAATAAAAATGAATTGTTTATTGTATATCTTTCCATTTTTTATCGACATATTCTTTATTTTTATTGTATTTCACCAATACCAAAAATTCATTTCAATCCTATAGTATATTTCCAATAAAAAGCCTTGGAATATTGCAGGATTGTATAGTTCGAAAACTGAAGAGATTTTCGTTAATTGAATCATATTGTAAAATCCTAATAAATTTATGGATAAAACTAAACTGTAGCTAAAGTTTAGTTTTACCAATTTATGAAACAATCTGTTGAGTTTTACTGAACGAATTAGCCGTAAATATCTGTATTTTAACTAGCTTTAAATATTTGTATTGGGATTTCACAATAGTTCAAATCGCTTAAATTGAATAGTATCATATTGTGTATTTCAGTAACATTGTACAAAATTTCATAGAATTTTATTGTAAATTTAACTTTAATTAAATTGTATTGGTTTTTATTGTTAATTCTCAACAAAATTAATCAATTGTGTATTGTATTGTTTGCGATAAAAGTAATAAAAATGTAGCAGTTGTAGAAATAAAAATCATTTGACATTTAAAAGTAATGTTTAATTATATAATATATTAGAAGTGCGATAAAAGATTTATAAATATATTATAATATTATAAATATATTTAGTGAGTTTGTCGCTATTTTTCGGGTGTCATAATGAAAAATACGCTCTAACGCGTGTGTAAAGGTTTTTTGACGATCTTGTTTCATCTTGGCTATGGAATAAACTATTATACAACACAAAAAGTTGCATGTGAATTTAAATATTTATGAATATTTATTTAATCTATTAAATGATATGAAATATAATTTTTGTTGTAAATGTTGCATTATTATGTAAATATTTACAACATTATTTTTCGTACTTGGGGACTTTTTTATGTACTTTTGTAAGTAATTAGTTTAAATATAGAAAGTATAACATTAAAAAAGTAAGACAACTGTTTTGCATTGAAACTGCTTAATTAATCTATATTCGAAGATCAATTTCTAAATTTATATTATGTAAAAATATAATCATTTAAAATTGTACATTTATATACGGGTGTATATACAAATAAGTAAGAAATTATTACGCAAATAATAAATGTAGATTAATACAGTATTAACATTTATTTAGATGTTTTAAAATACAGATTGAATAATATTAATACAAAATATGAATTTGCTTATACAGGGAAAAGATTTTTACAAACAATATTTAATCGCTTTCTATATTATTTATGACACTTGCTACGTATATATATGTTTGAAGCTTTTAATGTATACCATTTTTCTAATGAAATCGCTTAAGAGAATCACTTTTGTATATTTATTTTCAGACAGAACTCTCCATATAAATTTCATTTTACAATCTTCTATTTTAACTGGTTCTATTTCAAAAACAAGTAAATGTAATATAGGAATATTATCAGAAGAAACAATTTTGATAACTGAACCCACTTCAAATCTATTAATCATTATAACATTATCATTAAAATTACTTGAATTCTTATAATCTGTAGACGTAATAACGTAACCCTTATATATAATTTTTGAATATAGCGTGTTATTTCTATTATCTGAAAAATTTTGTTGCCGTACAATCTGGTGTCATTATATTTTTCTGAGCTTTCAACGCGTCTATTATGTACAAATAAATTTCTTTTATAATCATTAACTAAATTATTATCAGAACTTTCAGTTTGAGTGAAATGCTTAAATCTTTCTAAAAAATTTATAGCTATTTGCTGTTCCACTGACTTAGGACTATTAACACATTTTTTAAAATTATAAATATTCCCTTCAAAATGAAGTTCGATGTGCTCCAAAGTAGTCCTGAATGATTTACAGATTCAACAATATGAAGCATACAATGTATGTTGTATGTCATGAAATTCATACCAAAGAGAATGTCATAGGAGCCAACAAATTCCAACAAACGCATCTCGCACTCATTTAATTCATCAACTGTGATTTCATCTTGCAAAAGAATATAAATGCTGTTTACAAGATGAGCATAAGATTTTAAATATTTCAATTCAACCAAGCTGATGCATATTGGAATACTATAATACAGAAACCAAGATTTATAATCTTTTGCTTTCATTTTTCCTTCATCTGAAAACGTAACAGGTATATTATGAAGCTCTCGAGGTGGTTTTATTGTAATTAAAATCTCATCTATAATTATACGCAATCTTTTGTGGAGAATTCGTTTATCACGCCATGAATCATTAATTTGTTTTACTACACCCAATAAAACTCGATGCATATAATCTATGAGAAAACCCCAGACCATATAGAGAAATTTTTTAGATCCTAATTCCGTAGGACCTTTTACACCATTTGTTTGGAGTGTGGACTTGTATTGTACTGTTAATGCAGCATCACTGAAATGCGTTTCATTTGTTCGAAGATTTTCTTCATTGACCCCTAGTGGGTATCTCATTGATCCAGAAAATGTTCCTCTCTGGTAACAATATGTGCAACCAAAATTGCCATTAAATCGTAGTCGATTTTGTACAGTAGCAATTGCTGGAGCATCCGCAGAACTACACAAAACTTTTAAGTCATAATAAGTACTGTTTGATTCATTAGAAATACACAATTTGTTATTCGAAATATGTTCTAATTGATCGAAGACGCATACTTTCATATAGGTATTCATTAAGTCAGGCTGTGGTTCATGTGTAACAAGGATTAAACCTGCGATAAGAATGTGTTTAAAACGAATTTCTTTTGGCAAATCATTTAAAATGAATTGTATGGGCCACAGTTTCCTTTTAAATTTTTGAAATATTTGTGCTCCATCTGTATTGATATTAATTGTAAGAAAATTGTTAAAATTCTTCTTTATTTCATCGTACAATATGCCGTCATCAATATCTTTTATAACGTTTTTTTTTTTTTTTTTTTTTTTAAACGGGAATTTATATTTTCAATTAATTTCTCTTTAATACTTCTGTTTTTAAACAATACATTAATTTGATAAGAAATATCAACACACGAAAAAGTTCATTGCCTGTATATTAATGACATGTTGCTCGTTACAACACATTATGGAAACATTTCTGTTTTTCGATAAACTTGATTTACATGTACTCAGTAAGAGTCGACAGCATTTTATACAATAAAAGTTATATTTGATAATAACATCATATTTAGTCATAATGTTACTATAAAAGTCAGTGTATGATATATTGAAGTTGGAAAAGCTTGGTCCGGCACAAGTTGTAATCAAATTAACAAGACATTGGCGTTCTTCAATAGACGAGTTAAAACGCACAGAAAATGCATTAATCATTTCTTTAACATCATTTACTTTAACAATTGATTCAGGAAACATTGTTTGATAGTAAATTGGTTTTTCAACTGAATTAGAATTTTTAAGACAAATATCATTGATAAAATTATTAAACGGATTGCAAATACTTTGTAACCCATTGTCACTAGGTACATTGTGTTGTAACAGAGAAGAGTTACTTAATATCTTGTCTTCAAAAATCGAAGTTTGGTTTGTTAGGTCATAAAGAGTACGAACAGTTTCCTCGCTTACAGTTGTGCACGTCTGCATTTCAAAATCTGAAGGAACATATTGTACATGTGTTGACAAATCGTGTGTAACAACATGTTTACGACAGAATTGTACAGCATCCCGTAATGGATAAATTTCATTGTCTTCAAATGTCCTACTTTTTGAGGTTGATGCCTCAATTATCAGGTTTGAAGGAACTGATGAAATTAATTGTAAATTTAATTAATAATAAATTTCCTTGAAATTTGAAACTCTGTCGAAGTCAAAAGATGAATAAGAAGCGTAATTTGTTGAAAGTGGCGACACACCATCTGCATTATCGTCTATGTCATTTCCGGAATGTGTTGTTGACTCTATAACCATTTCGTCTCGCCCAACTACTAAATTTTGCTTTCATTCACTTCTATTTGAGAATGCAGAAGTATGAGTATCGTAAAAATTAATAAAATGCTGCACGTTTTCTTGATAATCTAGAACAAGATACAAGAAGTTTATGCACTACATCGAAATTGCATTTATCATATAAAATAGAATTTATTTACTTTGTATGGTACTTATCCACAAAAAAATTCATTGTTTTCAAAATATAAATTTTGTTAATTTTGTGTGCATTACATATTTCATTAAAATTACTAAACATACATTTCATGAGAACAAATAATATTTTGAAGAATAGTTTTAAAATTATTTATTTGTTTTTTATTAATAATATTTGTACATTCGTAATGATCTTATTCAACATTTAATAATTTCATTACAATTTCAAAAATGAAATTAAACATTTTTTAATTTTTTTTTTCAATATATATACAAATTTATACAAATTATATCAATACGAATTGCATTTTATAATAAATCATAAATATTATATATAAATTTGAACAAAAATATTGTACCCCATTAGGATTGGTTGTTTTGCAACTACAAATACAGTAATATTTTTACACAAACTCTATACATTTTAACATATACTGGATTTTTTACTGTCTACATAATGAGTTTATAAAGAATATCTTTGAAAAACAAATTTACTTTATATTGCATGAACAAAATTATGTAATATATAGGATTTTATCTAATATGTATTTAAAAATGTATATCAAAATAATTGTTGCATACCTTTTTGTCTACAAATTTTCAGATTATTTATTATTTCCATAGCCTTATAGAACCAGGTTTTTCGCGTCTTTTGGTGAACTTTAATTTCATCGATATTAGTTTGAAGATATTTTTTTCTTCCCATTTCATAAGTTGTTATAAATCTCTTGGAACACCTTCTGTTGATCCTGTATAAATGAAAGAATGATATGAAAAACATATTTCATAACCTAGTATATTTTTATTTAATATTAATACGAACATTAATGAAAATCCGATAATTGTTACTGAATCTTTAGTAGCACATAATATATTACGATATTATTTCAGAATATCTTACGACACTTTAATGTTCGCATCGAAATTATTCTGAGGATATACTGACAATATTATAAAATATTATTTAGATATTGTCTGAAAAATAATTTGGTAAGATATTTTAAAATATTTTAATGATTTTTAAAATATTTTCAAAATATTTTGTAAGACCAGCAATAACTTTGATAGCCACCGGTTATGTAAACGATTGACAAAAAATTAACATTCATCTACTTCCTCATTGTGCTGCATAATTTACCTAAATAGTTTACATACAAATTAATTTACGTTACGCTTAATTAAAAAATATAAGTCTACGTTACTTTTCTAGGTAGTAATACTAGAATAATCTTTTTAAGTAAAATTATAGAGTTTATTCATGAAAAAACTTGATCTTCAATTTTCCAGTGTAAATTTTTTACATAATTTAGGCTGCACATTGAGGAAGTAGATTTATATAAAATTTACATAAATTGCATGCAATGTTGACTACCAGGGAAAATATTTTACAATATTTCTGCATAAATTAAGTAATATCTGTGGAATATCCTGAGAATATGATGTGCTAATTTGTCAGTTGTTATTATTTAAAATAAGAGCAATAATAAAATATTTAAAAAACTAACCTTTCTTTTTAAAATTTCTATTTGAATCTCATATTATTTTTTCCACGCGGGACGATTTATTATGAATAAATAGACATATAAGTAGATTAATATTCCACTGTTCTCGTTTAGTTACAATGTTATTCCAATTTGTTACTTACAATTTTATACGGTCTCCGACTTTGTGTTTCAACGAACACTAAAATACGATAACTCTCGTAAGATCCATTTATATGTAAAGCTTTTAACTTATATACAAATAATTTTAAATGTTCTGCTTAGCTGAATAATAAAATTAACAATAAAAACCACGTGATCATAAACTAAAAAACAGTATGTCGTGTCGTAATACTCAGTATATGTAAATAATAACTTGAGATGCAGTAAGTAACTGGAAGTAACTATTTGATGTTTTATAGTTTCGTGATAACAGATTTTTAACTTATGGTAGGCTTTAATTTTCGGTAAACCGTTAGTATAATTATAATTATATTAGATTATGAACAAATCTTATTGCATTGTGTATAATAACTCAATTATTTTTGTATTAACAGTTATTAACACTTTTACTTTCTGACGTTACTTTACATATCGTTTTAATGAAAATGAGGGTATATTTTATTAAATATTACTTCATCATACTCATTTAATTAAAAGCTTTATTAAATAATAAAATTTAATCAAACCAGTAAATACGAATCGTAAGAAAGATTTGATAGTTTTGTTAAATTCGCTTTCAAATGTTGCCAGGCATCATATATATAATTATTATAGGTATATTTTGAACAATTCATTTCGCATATTTTTTATGTGATTATGTATAATTTCACCTTTAATTAGTCATATTTTATTATTGGAGTCTGTATTAAATAAAGAGATACTCTTGTTGATGAGATTAGTTTGTAAAATTAATAAACATTGATTCGGGTCATTTTTTTTAAATATGATAATTTTATAAGTTATATATTTAAAATATGATTTAATGAATGACGATTATTTTTTTATTGAAGAATCTAAAATTATTAAACATTTATTCGGATCATATTTTTAAAAAATGACTATTCAATCATATTTAAAAATTGTTGATAACTTAGAGACCGCAAGAATAAAATATGTCTAATAAAAGCTGAAATTGTACTTAATTACACGCAATATATTCGAAACGATTTATTAAAAATATACCTATAATAATTATATATATGATACCTGGCAACATTTAAAAGTGAATTTAACAAAACTATCAAATCATTCTTATGACTGGTGTTTCCTGGTTAAATTAAATTTTATTATTTATTGAAGGTTGTATTCATTAATACATATTTTACTATTTAATATAGCTTTTAATTAAATGAGTTATTTGTAGTAATATTTAATATAATATAACTTATCTTCATTTTCATTAAAACGATATATTGTCATCAGAATGAAACAGTCGTTAACTATTAATATAAAAATAATTGAGTTATTATACACAATGTATTAAGATTTGTTTATAGTATAATATAATTATGATCAATATGTTCTTAAAAATGTAATTGTATAAGTTATAATTATACTAACGGTTTAGCGAAAATCATAGCCTCCCAAAAGTTAAAAATCTATAACTACGACAAGATAAGACATCAAACAGTAACATCCAGTTACTTACTGCATCTCAAGTTATTATTTACATATACTGTGTTTTACGATACGACTTACTGTTTTTTAGTTTATGATCACACGGTCATGCTGTTTTTAATTGTTAATTTTAATATTCAGCAAAGCAGAACATTTCAAATTATTTGTATAAAAGTTAAAAGCTTTTAAAAATTCGTTGACCGTTAATACAAAAATAATTGAGCTATTATACACAATGTATTAAGATTTGTTTATAGCCTAATATTATTATGATCGTCAATTTCTTAGAAGTGTAATTATACAAATTATAATTATACTAACGATATACCGAAAATCATAGCCTATCATAAGTTAAATATCTGTAACTACGAGATAATAAGATAACAAACAGTAACATTCAGTCACTTAATCCTTTTCAAGTTATTCTTTACATTTACCGTGTATTACGATACGACTTACTGTTTTTTAATTTATGAACCCAAGGTCTTTCTGTCTTTAATTGTTTATTTTATTATCCAGTAAAGACGAACATTTAAAATTATTGTATAAAAGTTAAAAGCTTTATATATAAATGGATCTACCGAAAAATATCGTATCTTAGAGTTCGTTGGAACGCAAACTCGGAGACAGTATAAAATTGTAAATAACAAATTTTAATTACATTGTACCTTTGTACCTAATGAACTTAGTCAAATATTGTTCTATCTGTCTATCTATTCATAATAAATAGACCCTCGCAGAAAAAACAGCAGGTGATTCAAATGAGAATCATATGGGATAGATATAGCTACAATATGGGTGATCTCTGCGCTATTGCCGGAGACATACATACGTATGGCTATTTCCATTATGACTTTATAAATTATTATATATATACATTTCTTATTTATAAAATTTAATATTATAATTGATTAATAAAATTTGTCCTAATTTTCTTAAAATATTTCGTTTCCGTTGTAGTTAGCCGTATAAATAAATATGATTCGGCGGCCATATAGTATGATCTATTACTTCTATATTTATTTTAATATATACATATACAGGCTTGTGCCAAGTACGCATCTTACGAAAAAAATATTTTAAATAATATGATAATTGACTGTGCTAAAATTAAGTTGCTTCCTGGCCCTCTTAAGGGTGGTGCGGAGATAACAACAGAAACTTATATAGATACTCCTGAACTTTTCTATTTTATTTATTTATAATGTTTATAAAGTTAATTTCATTTTATATGTATATAAAATTAAATAATAATATAAATAATATTTATAATATTATTATAAAGTTATTATAATAAAAGTATAATAAATTTATAATATCGTTGGGAATAATAATTTTATTTATAAAATGTCATGACTAAATATCTGTCTTATTTTTGAATACATAATATAAATTTGCATAATTTCGACCTCTCGGCCACTTGTCTCTATTGGCCAGACAACTGTAAAATTTAAGTAGTATTTTCCTAATATTTGAGTTGTTATATTCGTTATTAAACAATAATAATAATTTATTCCTTACTTTTTTACAGTAAAACTGTTATTCCAAACTTTAGGAGCCTGTCATTCTACTGTATTTTTGAAATTTTTATTTGTTTATAACATTTACAGTTATAAAAGTTTAAAAAAATAAATCGACAACAATTTTTTTTTCCGAAAACGTTTCCAATAATAAATAAAAATTGGTGGGTTTCTATTTAAGATATTGTACATACGTGGTGCACCACCCACAAAGGGGGCAGGGTAGGCTTAATTTTAGACAGTTATGTGGCCCCTCTAAAATATTAATTTTTGATTTCATACATTTTTTCGTACGTTACTAATATATAAATATATTTCCATTTCTCATATTATATAAAGATTTCAAATATAAAGATTTTTATATTTTGGAAGGTGCTATTCAACGGTAACAAAATAAGTCACCATTTTAATTTTCAGATTCCAAAATTTTCATAATTTTCAGATGTACAAATGAAAATATATTTAATGATTATTGTTTAGATTGTATTTCTAATTAATAAGTAATTATTAAAATATAAATTATATTTCTACATAATTTCCAATATTCGTATTTTGTTTTAATGTCATTCTAATTTGGCACATGGCAATGTAAACAATCTCCGATTTGATATTTCCCAGCAAACCTAGATGCGAATTTTTTCGATTTTAAGCCCGGACAAGATATTTTTCAGTCCCATACTGAAATTCAATGTTCTTTGTCGGAATACGGAGAAATACTGTTTGTTATGTCATTCTGAGATGGGATGTTTTTCGTTAACAGTCTGATACGATTATTTTATGCCATCCTAAAATACGATTCACACCCAACGTCAGTGCATGATCTAATCCCTAGATCATAGTTGATTGCTACTTGTACGCACTTCCATTTAAAACATGGTGAGTACGATGAACTATGATTTAGGGATTGGACGATTCACCGACGCTGGGTGTATGTCGGAGTCATAATGAGGTTAGATGTTACTCTAACGCTTACGAGCTAACTAAATAAATAACCAGGTGTTGGAGACACTTCTCCCCATACAATTAAGAAAACGGTAGTTAATAGAAAAACATTTTTATTTTGCATGTATAGTATTGCGGTGAGATGATCAAATATTTTTTCGTAAATAAATTCTTAATATATATTTTTTTGTATAGAATTCGTCGTAACGCATTTTAACGTGTAGCACAATTATTGGAATATCAAGCGCATCTACTCGTACGTTTATATTGTTGATGTATTCAGTTCGCAAGTTATGTCAATTATTTTTACATCTGTGACACATGTGACGGATAAAGCAGTGTTTATTTGTACACAAAATGTATAAAATACAGATGTATATAATTCTATATAAAACATAATATTTGTTAATTATTTATTAATGTTGTAACATTATTTACTTAATGTGTTTGCAGAATAATGAATAAAGTATTTATAAACTATAAAATGATTTAGATACTTCCATAATTAAATTAATTTATCTGTTATAAGAAATTAATTGGAATACAAAAATGTTACAAAATAAAATTTAATTTTGTTTATAATAATATTATTTTTGAATACAAATTGTTTTTAATATACACTAGACTTCGGTGTTTTATGCAACATTGTGACTAGAAATAGATCGCAAACATAATTAAACGGTGTCAGAAGAACTCAAAACAACAGCCACGTTTGTTCAGCATTAATTTGTTTTCTATTAAATTCTTCTTTTTTCCTAATTGCGCAAGTGCAATTAAGACAATAACTAATCCATTACTGCCCTATCGTGTAATAAATCATATACGTCCATAAATGATTTAAGATGTGTCCACATTACATATAAGTTATATATACATATATTAAGTAATATGTATTACATATATTAAGTTATATTTCTGATTGGTTATGAATTAACCAATGTTTGATACTTGATGGAGAAGTTTAAATTTTGCTTTCATCCGTTGTGTCCATCAAATGATAATAATTGTTCAGTCGTATCTAATTACATTAGATGCATAAAAAACGAAGGAAAAATTGAGTCCACGTTTTGCTATCTGGGTATTACTGAGTCTGTAATAGTTTCGTCGTCCCTATCATAAAGTTAGACTTTTCGTTGGTATACTTTCTCAGAACGTTTTAATGTTAGGTGCTATTTGTGTTGTTTACAGTGACATGAAAAATGTATCTCCACCAAAAAATTGAAATGAGTCGTGAACTTCTCCGTGTGAATATTTTTTATAACTCTCCACGTCGAGTATTTCAACATCAGTGCATCGATGAACTTAATTCGACTTTTGGCGATGAAGCACCATTGATGCTGTGCTTGAACTGATATTGCAAGATCGTCATGTGAATTATCGTTAGATTGAGGCACCCTTGGGCATTCGTGGGATTAGCACACATTAAATATTGCATGTACATTTGGCCGCCAAAAAATGTATTCGCGTTGGATCCCACATAATTTGACAATCGCTCAAAAAAAAGCTCGTGACGATTGGTCAAAAGAAATGGTCAAGAAATACGATCGCCGTGCTTCAAAATACGTCTATGATATCGTAACAGGTGACAAATCATGGATTTATGCGTATGAGCCCGAAAGTAAACAGCAATTGATTATACGGGTCTTTCAAGATGAGCCAAATCCAACAAAAGTTGTTCGCGCACGAAGCACTTCGAAGCAAATGATCGTCTGTTTTTTCGGAAAAACCGGACATGTGGCAACTGTACCATTAATGCAACGTCGGACGGTCAATTTTGAATGGTCCACAACCATTTGTTTGCCAGAATTCTTCGGAAAAATAAGGGAAACCAAGACGCATTATTCTTCACCAGGTCAATGCGAGCTCTCACACATCGGCTCATACAAGAGACTTTTTGAGAACTGAAAAAGTCAAATTGAGTCATCCGCTGTATATCCCTGCTTTGGCACCCAATTACTTTTTTTATTCCCGCACATCAAAAATAAGTTACGAGGTCAACGTTTTTCGACGCCTAAAGAAGCGATTGATGCGTTCAAAATGCATGTTTTAGAGGCACCTCAATCGGAGTGAGGTGCCTCTAAAACCACTTGAACCTACACCCGTACAAGATCCAATTGACCAGGAGCTTAAAGTTAATGACTATAGACAACGCCGTTTGTTCGCTGACTGGGTTTCGGAGGCGCATTTTTGGATGAATGGCTATGTTAATAAGCAAAATTGCCATATATGGTTCGACGCCAACACACACGACGTTCACCAGGTGGCAATGTATCCACAAAAAGTTACTGTTTGGTGCGGATTTTGGGCCGGTGGCGTCATTGGTCCGTACATTTTTGAAAATGACATTGGTGAAGCCATCACCGTCAACCGCGAACGCTACAGAACGATGATAACCGATTTCTTTTGGCCCAAATTGAACGATATGGACGTAGAAGACATGCAGTTCCGGCCGGACGGCGCTACGTGCCATACCGCGGACCACACTATGGAACTTCTGCATGACCGATTTG
>JABFPR010000135.1:0-14337 GCA_022817345.1 Neoscelio sp. ZL-2020
CAACTTGCTATATTTTCTGGAATTATGGACGACTTCACTTGAAAATTTTTCCCTAAACACAATTTGGGATACTGATACCGACAACTTAATAGCACTGGATAAAAGATGCGACGAATTATTAATAATTGATTATTAAATAGTCCGTTTCCGTATCTGTGCATGTTTCTTTCAAATCGAAGAAGTATCGAAGGAAATTGATGGCACGAAAAACTTAAAGCGAAAAAGTTGTTCAGCTATAACAACTCTTATTGTTATTGCAATACTGAGCAGCGCTCAGTTGTCAAGTGGTACAGCGCGTGCCGACCGGGCCGAACGTCGTGGTGAATAATTGCGAATATTGTAATTTGTAAGAAAAGTTTATGAAGTTGTTAGATTTGTAATAAAGATTCGCTTTATTAGAAACTGAAATATTAATAATAAATGAAAAATACGTTATTATATAACATTGTGTTTGGTTTCGTTTTGTTTGATATTTGTATAATTATTACAAATTGCAATTTAATAAGATAGTCGTACATCACTTTATATATTATTATCACTATTATTCCTCGTTTGTATAACAAGTTATTAATAATCATCTGATCGCATATACTCAGTATTTATACATATCATCATTAATTTTGTCGACTGGAACGTATTCGACTTAAAATGGAAATATGTATTTATTAGTTAGTCAACATCGTTATAAAATTATTACAAATAAACAATAATTTGGGAAACAAATTATACTTCAATAGTTTAGTCTCGCCAGTCCGCGATTATTCTCGCGCATCTACAAAGAAATGTTCATAATTTTTACAATTATTGATATATACAATTATCGATCTCAAAATTAGTCAAAATTTACTTAATTTGTTTAACATTTTCCTACTTGAAGTTTTTCGTACCATCAATTTCTGTCGATATTTTTTCGTTTATGTAGAGCGAATGCACAAAAACGGACTATATAATAATTAAATATTAACTATTCGTCGCATTATTTAGTCAGCACTATTGACATGTCGGCATCGGTATTTCAAATTGTGCATAGGACGAAATTGTCAAGTGAATTCGTACATAATTATCAGAGATATAGCGAGTTGAATTCAAAAAAGCAAATGAATTTTACTCTATAAAAATATTACGTTTTTTAATATTGTTTTAAAATTGAGTTTTTAACAAAAAGTTAAAAATTATAATAAATGTTCATAACACTGAGAATAATAACTTTATAGAAAAAATATCATAATATAATAATATTCTTATTTTTTAATAGAAAATATACAAATTGCACAAAGTTTGGAGAATCTGCTTGAAATAGCAGTTGCCACCCAGACAAATTGCCGATAGGAGGCAATTATGCACTTTTAGATTGTTTATTCGAAAATAAGAAAGTTTTATTTATGACATTTTTATTGTGTAAAATTATTGTTCCGAATGCTGCGTACATTTGTAATTTAATTTTGAACTTCTTGTTTTGTTCATAATTTCAAAAATTTTCATATGTACTGAAAATGAGTCGAATAAAAGTTTACTGTTATTCAACATGGAATCCAAAACTAGAAAAAAAATTGGGGGTTTCCACGTAAGATGCTGAAGTTACACCTCTTCAAACAAACAGGGATAAGAGGGAGGCTCAATTTTAGCATAATTACTCGTAAATAGCTCTCTTGAGCATACTCAACTTTTGACCATATCAAGTTTTAGATTAGAAAATTAGTCGTTCTGGGACTTTTCGTTTACTCTGTATACGAGTATATATACAAGGTCAAGATCAAATATATCGAGAAATACACATCTGATCGAAGAACAAAATAATACGGTTTAAAAATTTAATGGAGCTTAATATACGTAATGTTTATCGAAGATTTTTTTACTGGAAGAAAATTGTATTTTATCAAAAAAAACTCTAGTTCCCTTCATTAATTAAGTAAAAGTAACAGCAACAACAAAATTTGTTATAAAAAGGCAACATTATCGAAAAGGTGAAACAAGTTCAATCGTCAAACTTTCTTATCATGATTATTGCGTGAGAAACCATTTCAATCGAGAAAAACAATGACAAACAAACTTTGCCAATACTACCAAGGAAATCTCTCAAAGTTTTTGTAATAGACCTTTAACTTTGCTAAAAGTATTCGAGTTCGTAGTTTCTCATCGATTGGTATACAAGATTACTTGCAGCCGTCAGTCACTGCAGTAGCAGTTTTAATGGGAGAGTTTTAAATCCGTAGACAAATGTTCTTTAATTTATAAAAAGAAACGTTATTTAATTAAATGATTCTCATGGAAGTACATTAATTTGGAAAATTACATTTTCAATAAGTATATAATTAGAGGAAACTGAATTCGTCTTTTGATTATTAAAAAAGAATTCGTCATTCAGGAAACGTTAAACTAATTATATACTTTTTTCATAATTATTGCAAGGCATTGGGTCTATAATTAATTATAAAAATGTCAACGAAAAAAAATCATTCGCATATGACACTGGGAATCGAACCAAGGTTTCCCAATTGCCAGTTGTTTTTTTTCCCTATACTATGCTAAGCGGCGACACATTTCTCGTTAGAACTCACTACTTCAAATTTTGACTTAAATTTAAAATTAATTTAATTGCAGGAAAAACAGCCTGCATACAAAAATATGACATTCCATCTATCATAATTTCAATATTTAAATTCGACAGTAAATAGCAAAAGAAATAGCATCTTAATAAAGTCGTAAATCAAAAAATAAATGATACTTTTGTTTTGATGTTCCTGGACTCTCAGCAACACTCTCATGAACTGCTTCGATGTTTTGTGTTCAACGACTTGTTGAAGGACGGCCAGAGTGTCTAAGATCACTAATTCATCCAGTCTCCATGAATTTTTTAATTCATCCCTTCACAGTTGATGAATTTAAATCACTATTCCGACTATATTTTGTATGAAAATTGCAAATTGTAGCTGCCAAACCTTCATTGTTTTAAAAATATTGCTCAACAATAAAAACGCGTTGATCTATCGGGTAGCGCTCCATTTTTAATAACCCTGAACTGTCGGCTGTCACGCTGATTTTTTTTTCGTTGGCAACACTTTACCGTACAAATGGCGCGAAATTCAATTCTTGTGTGAATTTTGGGATACCGTTTATTATAATACATAAAAATTAATTTGTATACAAAATTCTTCTAATCAAGTGAAAAATATACACAACAATTACAAGCAAAAGCTTTATCATTCATTCATCCACAGCAATATGTTTATCATTAAATGTACATTCAAGGAATTCCAGAATATTTTTTTCAGAAAGATCTCTACAAACATTGTATCTTATTTCTTGGCGTAATTCTAAAAAGTTGTATAAAAGATTTTAATTTACAAAACACTAATGTTATTACAGGGTGTTTCAAAAAGAATATACGTATTTCAAAAAGCATATATTTATTAAACAGTAATACATATGACTATGAAACTTGGAACACATATTTGCGCATCTCACAAGTTTTACATACACATCCTGTGTCCACAAACTGTCGATACCATCTGCGAATGTTCCATTCATTCGGAGGATCAATTTGGTACATCAACCTGATACTTCTTTGCACTGTAATCACGGAATTATACTTCGCAAACTCGAGAACACAAAATGCTTTCTGCTGCGGAGTAGCCATTTTGCATCGCAATGAAACATGTCGCGATAACCGAGCAAGACACGCGACAACTGACATCTAGCGGCAATGAATAGAAACTAGACAATGTATTCGTTCCTCTGAGCACTTTGTGTGAGCGCAGCTTTCGAGTGTTTCGACAACATAATGCTTTGTAATACGTATATTCTTTTTGAAACACGTTGTATATCTTAAAAATCTGTTGGAATATTTTTGAAAAAAATATTACTTGAAAGTATATTTAAAACCAAACAATTTTCCTGTGAATTGTTTGTGTTTCATGATTCCTGTAAATGAAAAATTAATCCTATGTTGTCCAAAAACTAATTTGTTGTTAGTTTTTGCGATCGGTCTTTTTTCGCTGTAATTCACATAATTACTTCAACAAAACATACAAAGTTAAACAATAAAAAAATATTTTTAAAAACCGTTGAATTCCGCAAAAATCGTGGACTACGAGAAAATGATTTATTTACAGTTATCTACATTTACACAATATAATAATAACATACCACCTATATTTATAAAAAATTTAATACGTCTGTATAATAGGCAAATATTCCATTCACGAATTTCTAAAAAATAATTTAATTTCAAAATTCAAACACAGACAAATATGTAAACACAATACAATAATGGCATAACACCAGTCTTAATATAATAAAAATACAAAATGTTTAAAAATCGTTGAATTCCGCGGACTACAAAATAAAAATTAACTATTCAAAAATTATATTAATTCACAATTGAAAAATTCTTTTTGGTTATAAAAAATCTCTGAAATTAATTATGTTCACAACAATTTTGCCAGTAACTTTTATTGATGTTTTACACTCGATAAAAAGAATTTTTTATAAAAATATCGTAAACAAATTTTTAGTCAAAATATATTAAATTTCAATTTTTTCTATGTTTTAAGCTAAACTATACGATAATTAAACGCTAAAACTATATGACTATATGATAATAACGTATATATTTATTTATTTTAAGTATAGAGGCAATTGATACACATAATTGTTTTAATTATTAAATGATTAATTTTAGCACGTTATAACAACCTTAATATCGAGTACATTTAAATATATTAATTACGTAAAATCAAGTATAATATACTTCATTCGACTATACAGGTTTTCCCATTTTAAATTGAACATAGCAATATCTCGAAAATCAAGCAAAACGGTGTAAAATATTTTAGACAAAAGTTATCAGATTACGAGGGGGTCACATGATGGTGACCTTGCATTTGACCTTGATATCATCTTTCAAGGTCATATGAAGGTTAACTTTGATTTTTTAAATGGAAACCCATATTTTTTATTGCAGATTCGTACAAGAAAAAATACGTAACTGGTATACATACAGAGACATTTTTCTTGCATTATGAAAAATTTTCCGAATATATGATTCTTTTTTACTATAAAAATCTTTTTAAATATTTAGCATAAGGAATTTAATAACCGTCGGCATTAGCGCTACCCAATGTGCACCACGTGGAGGCTGCTCGATCGAATTTCGCACATCATTAGCCCTGAATAGGGCTGATTGGTTTTGAAATTTATAGCTTGTTCTTGATTTTCTTTGTGTTATATCAAATTATAATGTGTTCAAAATCACCACCGTTTCTCTGAAAGCATAACTGTAATCTTCTTCGAAAATGTTGTATCCTATTTTCAATCATCTCAGGAGTTATCGTTGCATAAGCTGTTCTAATTCTGTTCATCATATTTTTTCCTAATCGTAGGCTCATTTTCTTATACAGCGTTTATTAAAAATCCCCATATGGAAAAGTTTAGCGGTGAAAGGTCCGGAGACTAGTTGGCGAACTAACAGAGCCGGCTCTACCAATCCTTCGATTTATGAATTCCCTACTTAAGACATTTCTAACATTATGATTATAATGAGCTAAAGCTCAATCTTGTTGAAAGCAGAAGATTTGCCGAACTATGATTGGAATATTTTCAAAGTAGTGTAACGGTACCAATTTATCAGGGTTTTTGATAAATGATTCAACTAAAATTCAAATTCTCATAACATTTATTTTTTCAAAACAAATATATTACACAATTTGACTGGCATTGGAAATCATTGATCAGTACCTATGTTCCTTAATACAATTAAATATACTAATTAACATTTATTTCGCAATATGCCATTACCCAGCCATGAAGTCGACCAAAGTGGTTTTCCGCGTAACAGAGGTGATGGCATAAATACCGAAATATATTTTTATGATACAGTTATTCTCAGTACTTTTTCATTAAAATCTCATTTTAAGTTATTTTTGTCGTATATTTTACATATGTTGCAATTCAGCCATGAAGCTCGCCCAAATGGGTTTGCCGCTTAACTTAACTGCAATCATATGTAGCTCTATCAAAAATAAAAGTAAACACCTTAACTGACCAAGAAGTTTACTCAAATGAGCTCGCCACTTAATCAGTCAAGGTATGGTTACTCCTTTTCTTTACGAGCTTCTTCGATCAATTCTTCTTTCACTGATTGTTCACTTTTCACTCCTCAAATGAGCTTGCCGTTTAAGTAGTCAAGGACAGGTTACTCCTCTTCTTTCACTGATTGATTACATTTTACTATTCACTAATTACACTTGTTTCCCACAACTGCTTCCTTTTCACTCTCCGATTCTAACTGAATACTCGACGTCGAAACGGCCCGTCTCATATACCGCCTGTCCTGACTCTGCCGCACCAATCCCGGAGCAGCGCTAGAACCAAACGCTCCCATTGGCTAGTTCATATACTGCCTCCGCACCAATCAGCGTGCTTTTGCTCTGCTGTATCACCAGGCAACCCACCATCCGCGCTCCGCCAATGAGCGCATTTCGCTTCACCATGCTGCGACCGTTCAACCCAGACGAGCGCACGGACCATGGAGAGACTCCCCTTATTCCTTGTTATTCCCGCTTAACTTGCGATGACCGTCGCAGTAAATAGGTAGATCATTTTCTAAAAAACTTAAGTATGTTTGCCCATTAACAGTTCCATCTAAAAAATGGGGGCCAATAATTTGACCATTGAGGACTCCTAACCACACATTCAATCTCCATCGATTTGGGTTATGAACTTGACGCTTCCAATGTGGATTAACTGAAGACCAATAATCGTTAGTGTGCCTATTTAAGCTCCCATCACTTTTAAATGTAGCCTCATCGCAAAAGCAAATCAGTAATAAGAAATTTTCGTTGCGTTCTCACTGATATAAAGCCCATCTACAAAATTCAATTCTTCGTTGATAACATTTTCATTTAATTCTTGCATAAAACTAATGCGATAAGGATGATAATGAACAGAACGCAATAGTCTACTCTCAGTACTTCGAGGAACACCAAGTCATCTTTCAATTTGACGAATACTGATCTGAGGATTAACATAAATCACTCCTAAAATAGTTAGTAATCTAGGATCATCATTTATTTCAAATCGAACGATAAATCGAAAACGATATCGAATAAACGATATCTCTGAGCATGCTTACGGCTAGCGCGTCTATAATTTTTTGACACTTGCCTAGAGTAAATAAGATATCAACTACTTTATTTGGATTATAATTTGCCATATTATTGAATTATTTATATTAAACCTGAAATAACTCAGAAATCATTTCTAACTAAATCCAAAATATTAAGGTAAGTAATCAAATCAGCAAGAATACGTGATTTTAAACGAATTTGAAGAATGAATAAATCTTAGGTATTATAGTGTTCCCTCGAATATAAGTTTTTCAAAAATTTTCAGCATAACAAGAAAAGCTACGAAGGAATCGTTAATCGAGGAACAGATTCTTTCCTTTTTATCAATTGATTTTGAAATTATTCAAATTGGAATTAATATTTTCGAAATGTAATAAGCAATAATACAATCAATATTGTTTTCAATATTCGTATGGAGCAGAAAAATTATGGCGCCCTCTAGCGGGAGAAGAAAGCATTTTTAAGAAAAATGTTTCCTACAAAAGTTACGTATTTCTTCCCGTAAAATAGGAATCTGCAATAAAACAATATGGGTTTCTATTTAAAAAATCAAAATTAACCTTCATTTGACCTTGAAAGATGATATCAAGGTCAAGTGCAAGATCACCATATTTGACACGCTTGTAATTTGACAACTTTTGTCTAAAATATTTTTCAACATCTTGCTTGGTTTTCAAGATATTGCTATGGACAAGTTAATATGGGACACCCTTTATGTATATTCGTTAACATCGTATTCGAGTTGAATATACAAGAAATTTATATTTCTGAGCAGAGAAATAATGTATTTAAAAACAATTGTAAAATATGTAAAGTGAAAGCAAATAGTAAAATGGCATTAATAAATGTTTTAAATTATTTAACACTTCTTAATTTTAACACTAAAGCACCGCCAAAGTTTGAAATACGAGGGTGGGTCAATAAGTCTGCGACTTTTTGAATAAAACACAGTTTTTCCAACAAAAAGACGTTTTATATTTCAACAAAGTATCCTTTGAGCTCTATACACTTTGTCCACAAAAACGTTTTTCTATTTTTCTGATCCCTTCCAAATAAAAGGATTTGTCGAGGTCCTGAATATAATCATTAGTTTCACCAATGATTTCATCATTAGAGCCAAATTTCCTTCCGCCAAGCTATTTCATCAGATTTGGAATCAGAAATCAATCGCTGGTGGCTAAATCCAGATAATATGGCAGATGTGGTAGTAGTTCGTATCTCAAATCATCCAATTTCCCCATAGCATCTGCGAACGTATGAACCATTGCATTGTCCTGATGAAAGAGCACTTTCTTCTTGGCCAAATACGGTCGTTTTTGTTTTAAATCGTGGTTGAACCGGTCCAATAAGTTTGCATAATATTCGCCATTGATTGTCTTTTCCTTTTGGAGGTAATCAATGTGGATTACACCACGTGCATCCTAAATAACTGTCGCCATGACTTTGTTGGCTGACAAACTCACCTGGGTCTTCTTCGGCGCCGATACGCCCCGAAAAACCCACTGTTTCGACTGGTGTTTAGTCTCCGGTGTGTTGTGGTTGATCCACGTTTCGTCCACGTTTACGAAACAGCGTAAAAACTTGTCCGGATTGCGGTCGAACAACTCCTAACACTCTTTTGAAGTTGTCATACGCATCATTTTGTGGTCAATTGAGAGCAAGCGCGACACCTATTTTGCAGATAGCTTTCTCATACCCAAATGATGATGCAAGATCGAAACGATCGAGCCATGTGATATGCCTATTGTCTCTACGATCACGCGCACTTTCAATCTCCGATCGTCCAACAACATATCGTGGATTTTTTCAATAGTTTCAGGTGTAGAAACCTGAATTGGTTATCCAGAACGTTCGGTGTCACTCGTGCTTGTACGACCATAACGGAATTCAGTATACCACTATTTTACCATTGAAATCGTTGGTGCGGAGTCCTCATAGTATTTATCTAATTTATCTTTGGTTTCAGTGATTGTTTTCTTCCGCAAAAAATAATGCTTAATAAGCAGACGAAATTCACTTATTTACATTTTCTTGAAAATTCACGTGGTTGTCTGATTTCAATGGCTGTCAAACACAAATTAAATTACGCAACTAGCTGAACCTTTGATTGTAGTCCATTAAAGGATGGTTGTTGACCAGAGTAGTATTACTTTTCAAGTTAAGAGGCCGATAATTCAAAAAGTCACGGACTTATTGACCCATCCTAGTATAATAAAACTTTGTTACAATATCACTTATGTTATAGGGCCTAGTCAAGTATTTATGATACAGGAATTGTGACATTAGCAATAATTTTTATTCGAAATATTATTATAATAAATTAAGATTATTAATATTTAATACAAATAATGGTGATACATAAATATATATAAAAACATTGATATTAATTTTATATTAAACATTTGCACACCATCAAGTGTATCTCACTTGTTTTTACTAATAAGTAGTTAGTCTACATGTTTTAACTATAGATTATTTTACATTTAATTATAGATCTCTATGTACGTGAATCATGAAATACCGAAAAAAACTTTAAAAAATTGTTTTTATCTTTACAGTAATAATTTGTTGTCTTTTGTATTTATATGGTGCGGCACAAAAATTTGGAAAAAAACGAGGATGATATTCTTATTGAATTTAATTGTATTGTAAATTAATAATATTGGATTTAGCAAAATTTGATTAGATTATCAAATTTTAATTAAAAAATGTAATTAGTGAATTAAAGAACCTCGAAATATAAATATGCACATTGTTTTTGCACGAATAAAAAATTGCTTCATCTGGCTATCATTAATGATCCGTTATTTTGAATCTTTATAATTTAATGACAGATCATTATGGAAGACTATAAAACCTTGGGAAATGCTGATACATGCAGGGTATGGCATCCAAATCTGGACAAATTGAATATTATTTTTACATGAAATTTAATGTGTCAAAAACAAAAAATTGTAAACAAATCTTTTTATATGTAACTTGTTTTACCTATTCAGAGCGAGGTATTCGATATAACCCCCCTCAGCTACAATGATCGCCTCCATTCTTGGCGTGAAGCGCTCGCACACTCCCTGTAGAGAAGATAGGTTTATTTCGGCTAATGAGGCCACAATCAGCGGTGCGCAAAGATGTCACCCTTGCGGTGCGCAAGGGTGTCTGGATTTGTTAGTCTGTCTTTCAACTGCGCTTCATACGTAGTAGTCGAGAGGGTATAAATCAGGGATGTTGGGGGGTCAGAATTCATTAGACCAAAACATGTCCACGTTATCGGACAACCAGTTTTGGACTAAATGTATTAGGACAACACTGTAGTCCTAAGAACACTAACGTAAACCTCCTTCGTGATAGTTTGCCCTTTCTCAAAGAATTGCGGCGGCATAACGTCACCCTCATTCGACACAACACCTAGCCCATGAACACTGGCCGTAAATTTTGTTCTGGCAATAATGAGCACATCTTCTACATCGTGGGTGAACCAACGATCGTTCCTCCGGTTGATTTTCGCATCTACGATACAAATCTTTTCATCAGAACAGAATCTGATTCGTCCTGCAGTTTCATTTTTCAGGTAACACAACAGCAGATTACATCGAGCAATTCTCTTTGTCCTGGCAGCTTCCGAAAGCATTTGTGGAATCATTATCGTATAAGATTTGTACCGTAGGTCTTCCTCAGCAATTAGACGCATCGTTCGTTCACTGTTACCCAACACAGGTGCCAATTTTCTTAACGATTGGCCCACGTCCACGGAAATCAGCGCCTGAGTCCTTTCTACCGTTGCCGAAGTCCAAGTCACACGTTCTTTCGACTAACTCTTCCTCGACGGATTATCAGAACCTTCCTCGGACTTCTTCGAAGTATTGTACACCCAATATCTTTGAATCGTCCTATCCCTAGATCATAGTTCATTACTACTTGAACGCACTTCTTCCATTTAAGTCATTATGAGTAATCATATATCAACTATAATCTAGGGATTGGACGATTCAACAACGCTGAGTTTACTCCGCCACAACTGCGTAAACAGTTCATCGCGTGTAAACGAAAAACCGATTGATATCCGTTGCTGAACGCCAAGCGTAAAGACTTTCAATTATCGCAACTCTTCAATGCCGATTTAATTAAATGTAATTAATGCCGGAATTTCATATGCCTTAAAGTCGAAATAACGAATATTAACATTCATATACGACAAAATTCAATTAGTAGTGCTTCATAACGAGATAGTAGAAAACAAGAACAAGCAGCGATTCGTGCATAAAAGGAATACGTACGTGTAAGAAAAATTGTTTATCAAGCAATTCTTACAAGAAAAAAGGCAATAATACGAAAGGAAGGAACTACTTATACTGCAGGAGAAATTTAAATGACAGATTTCTGTATAATATATAATATATCTAACTTTTTCTTTATATCTCAAGCTATAACTCAATTTTATAATATACATACCAGTATTATTCAAATGTATTGATTAAAAAGGTGTTTCTAATAATATACGTATAATAATTTGAGTAACATTTAAATATTGTTTACACAAGTTTCTAATATGTGTAGAGCAATTTTCGAAGTACACTAATATACAATATTCACAACAAATGTGTCTCCTACGTCAATTAAAAAATTTTTGACTTTAAACATTGCATATACCTGTATACTTTAAAAAATATTTGTAAACAAATTTTGAAAAATTCCAATTTTTTCGTAAATTTGAATTTTTTTCTTGGAAGGAGGGCTCTCTTTGGAATACCACTATATTACATTTTTATCTTATTTATAAATTTATAAATTTTGTATACATTTTAAAACATAATTATCCTAATCTCAAAAGCAGAGTTTGTGGGGAATAATTTCAATACTTTTTAGGCATAAGCAATTATGAAATAACACTTACTACCCAGGAACAATGATTATTTTAATTAATGTTATTAATCAAAGTACTGATTTTTGTTGGAAACGACTGTTACATTCATATATATCCGATCTATTTATAAAACTGTATTCATAAAGCTTTCTTTACATCAATAAATAAGTTAAGATGATAGCAAGTTATTAAATATACACAATATTAAGTTCATAATAACCAAGTTTTGGTTATTATGAACTTAATTCTAGAGTTTAGTTTTGAATAATAGTAAATTGTAAAACTAAATAAATAAAGCATTGTCTGTCCTTTTATACCTATAATAAAATATTAATTAGATAGAATAAACATATTAAACTTATTTTTTATAACCTATATAATTATATTTTATAATCAATACAACAACATTTTTATTTAAATACAACATTCCATTTCTTTCCAACTTTACTGCTGAAACTTCTAGATGATAGTACAATTGCAATGGAGTTTCCTAAGATAAATAGGTTATTCTATACCAATTCATGACTTTGATGTCTCGGATTTTCTTGTAACTTTCAGTACTTATTGAAGTATACTAGAAACGACCCTTTGTCAACAATATTACATAAGCTATTTCATGGTGATTATTAAATATTATGATTTTTCGCTCCCTCATTACCTTCTCAAGAGCCCATTTCCGACTATAATTAAGTTATAATAATGATTTTGTATTCAATTTAAAGGTAATTGAGGGCAGAATAAGGTTTTAAAATCCCAAATTGCTCACCAAATTACGAAATGTAAATGTATAGAGATTGATTAACTTTTGTGCTCGTAGTCATTCCAATGGTAGAAATGAAAGAGGTTGGGGTTATAATGAGTTCGTTAAGTTAAAAATAGTCGAATGTAGAATAAAAATATAGCATTGAGCTCGTAACAACAGTGTAAGAAGATATTTAAAAATCAATTTCTCTCTCAAATCAAAAAATATCGTCACCGAATTTATATGGTAAGTTCACTAATAGATACACCATATCTCCCTTAAACCAAAAATCACGGTCACCGAATTCATATGGTAGGTCCACATACAGGTGCACCGTTTACCATACTTTCATCTTGGAAGTACCCATTTCGCCTTCCTCCGTTCCTCGCAGACAAACACAAACTCCGTTAATAGTACATACGCTGAGCAGCAGTTTTCTATCAACACATTGAAAATGGCTAGTTTCTACAGAACTGTGGAAGAGGAAGTGGGTACTTTCTAGATAAATTCACGGTATAAGGAAAATTGAGAAAAATTATTGAAATGTATATCTCAGAAATTGTCTAAAAAACCAAGTTTTTTATACGAATTTGATTCTACATTAAATTATCTTTAAATCGAGTATAAAAATATTATTGTAGCTCATTTAGAGCCGAAGAGAGAGTTATTTCTAGTCATGTACAGAAATTGTAATAAAATTCTCGAAACTAAGATCCAATTCCGTCATGAATTAGTTTGGAACGTCACAATATTTTTATTATAATTATCTTATATATTATTTTTATAAAAGTTATTATTTGTATGAAATGATTTAGCTAAAATGATTTACTTGGGGATTTATAACTTTTACTTAACCTCGTTTAAGTCATGATTGGTTGATTTGGAAAATACAACCAAATGTTTCTTGATTTAAATAAATCATATCTTCTGATTTACCAAAACAAACTATTTTGCGGCTTTACTGGTAGCATATTCATGATGTTCTTTAAAGGACAGTATTCTAATTAAATTTAGTAATTAGTAAAAGTATACATATTTCCTCTTGAAAAACTCTCTGTTCACATAAAAACTAGGCATAAATATTATAAGAATAAAATTCTTCAATTAAATTATATCATGTTTTATTTCATGATACTTTAAATTGCCAATTCCTCGCTGTTCATAACAACGAACGTTAGTGTTTACTTACTACGATAATATTTTGTATGTGTTATGCAAAAACAAGTCAGTTTTTCACGAACGATCGCTTTAGTTAGTCGTGCTTTTGAACACTGCAAATTATAAGTCGTGCCTTTGCATTTTATTTATAAGTTTGAACTTAGTTAATTAGCTAAGAAGTGGCTCAAGTTAATGTAACTATTGTGAAAATCATCGTTACTTTAGTGAGTTCAAAATCGCGCAATATTGTTAACACTCCATCTTTTGCCTATTGAGGATATTATTTTAATAAACTATAATTTATTAAAATCGTGAGTTTTTTCTTTTCCTTTTTGGTGTTGTACCGCTAGTGAACCAGAAAAGCTGCAAGTCCTGTACGTGTACAATGCAAAAAACGCAGTTCTATACTAAGACATTGCCTGGTATTGCACACCAAGTATCGTACGCAT
>JABFPR010000136.1:2061-14315 GCA_022817345.1 Neoscelio sp. ZL-2020
GTGATATATTGTCCTACGATTGGTTTATTTCGTACATGGCGTACGAACACTGAAACGTCTCGAATCTATATTGCTATATATAAGGTGTTGGTTACTATATATAAGAGAAGTCATTTTGGAATAACCAACTGTCACAGATCCATATCATTATATGATTCTCATATTGATGGCTTCTTCTCATCGAATAGAATGAATGTAATTTCGTTGTATTTCCTGAGATTTCAATACTGGTATGTACCGTTTGATTCGATATGTTTTGAAATGAGTATCTTGATTAAAAACAAAATAAAAAAAAGGAAATAATAAAAAACTTTAATGGCTTTGAATGGAGAAATAATCTCAATAAGAATAATCACTGCTTCCTTTGGTCATTAATTCTGAATAAATAATGTTATAAATTATGTTCATCTAAATATACGCCAACAAAATCATGTCGAATATTATATCCAACGATTTTGCTCATAAGTCCAAATAAAACGTGGTAAATTTCGTTAAACGGCCTTGAACGTATATATATTTTAACGGGCGCCCCGATTAGAACCCAAAATAGCTACGAGCCTGAATCGGCGGCGACGACGAATGCAAATGGTCGCGTCGCCCGACATCAGGGAACGCAAATGGTTGCGATCCTCCCGGAATGACCGCGCCTCTCGCCGGCGCAGGAAGAAAGGCGTTCGAAATCCCGCGCGAATGTCCGCTCAACTCGCCAGTGCATCAAGGACAACGCGCCTTTAGTCCGAGCGTCCGGCCTACTTGAAGCCAGTATCTCGCCGCGACCAGTGGAGTTTTTCTTTGTTCATCGGAGTACGAATTCGGATCCCGAAAACCCGCACTTTATCTACCCGAATACCCGCGCAACGAACTGTGCTGGGGAGATTAAATGAGTCACGCCCACGCGGAGACGACCAGCCGAAATCGAGCTCGATTTGGGGGACCCGTAGCCCGACCCGGGATGAGCTTTAAGACGACCCGGGGGAGACCGCCACCTGATGGAACCATCGGAGCACAGGAACCATGTTAAGATGATTCCCGCGCGAACCGGTAGGCGACAGTCGACCGGTACGTGCGGCCGCAATCTGCTCCGTGACAATGATCCCCGTTTCGCGTTCATTCTCCTCGCGAGTGCACTGTCCCCGTTAATTATCCCGCGAGAGTGCCGTCCCGGGAATTTTCCACGCGCGGCCGCGAGTGTACCGTCGTGCCCCGCTCAGTATTACTCGCACGCACAACGTCGCGCCCCGCACAATTATACTTGCGCACACGCCGTCACGTTTTACTCGGTTTTGTTTCGTGCTCAAGCCGTCACGCTAGTTTTATTCCGTTTTGTTTTGCTCCATGCCGCCCCGCTAGTTTTTTCGCGCGCACGACGTCGAGCACCATTTTATTTGGCGTGAACGTCATGACGCTCCCTTTTGTTTGCAGGCATGCTGCCACGCCAGTGTACAGCGACCCGCAAGCTTTATTCCATTTTTGCTTTGCGCGAATGTCGCAACGCTTGTTTTTCCGCATGCACGACGTAGCGCTTCATTTTGTTTCGCGCAGACGCCGAGGCGCTAAATTTCGTTTCGCATGCGCGTCGATGCGCTCCTTTCATTTCGCGCTCGATTATCGGGAATTGCGCCTATTAGATTAAGTAATTGTGCAATGGTCCACAATAAACTGAATTGAACGGTAGTTGAGTTGTGGTTTCGAGTCTTTGGCCTACTCCATCCCTGCCCGAAGCTCTCTTTTTGTTGTTTCGGGTCAAAACAACCTGGCGTCCACGACTCGGCGGATTCGCCGACACTAAGTCGAGCCACATGGGCTTAGTAATTAGTTGCCTGCACCGCGCTTGCACGCACCGCGTTATAATATGTAACTAAATAAATATATAAGTAAAAATAATAATAAATAAAGTATTAACTATAATATAATACAAAAAAGAATATTTTATTAAAAACAATTAAACTGCAGTTATACGTTTTTATTTCAAAACCCTTATATAAATAAGTGAGAGATATTAAATAACAACGATCATTTCATTGGAACCTCTGGTACAAGAACCTCGGTATTTTTGATAACCTCTGTAAATAGCAAAATTAAACCTCTGGAATTAGTAATTAGAAACGCCTATATATCTGTAACGCGGAATATGCAGAAAATTGCGGGAAATTCAAAATTATATTACATAAATTTAATTGCAGTAAATAATCAATGCGTATTAAAAAATTGTCGATGTAAAATAAAAATGCAGTAAATTCAATCTTAATTATGAATTTCATTACTTACTTGTTTATTTATTTACTATTTACATGTACTGTTACAAAATGCAAAAATTAAAAACTTATACGATTGAGGTTATTTTTACTTTTTGAAAGTCAATCCCATGCTTCAAAATTATTTGCATGAATAAAACTGTAAGTACTAACTTTCATATGTGTACATATTGCTTGTAGTTGACATGACACTTGCTATAAATTATATATTTTTTTTACATATTATACCTTCGAACTTCATCTGTTTTGAAACTATAACACAAGGAACAGCGAAATAATCAGTAAAATAGTTTGAACGCTTTCGAAATGTTAATTTTGATGTGACGGACAAGGAACGTCCCGGACAGTCAACAAATTTGAAGTTGTCGAGTTACAAGAATTCCTCAATGAGAATCCAGCTCATATACTTTCAAAATTGTCAAAAGTGTTAAATGTTACCCTAATGGCTGACTCAAAATGCTTGCATTTCATGGAAAATATTCAAAAGGAATATATTTACCACATGAACTGTCAGAAAAGGCCATTTGGAATCGTTTATGTATCGCGACTGTTTCACTTGTCAGGCATTGAAAAATAAGTTGTTTTTGGCGTATCGTAACTGGCAATGGAAAATGGATCCTAAGCGGAAGAATTCATGGGTGGACCCCGGCCAGCCATCCACTTCCTATTGTACACCCTATTGAGACCAATAGGGTGTACTTTATTACTAACTCTTGCATCCAAAAGAAGCTGTTACAGCTGATCGCTTCAAACAGTAAATATGCCGATTGTTTCGGTCGATGCAACAAGCACTTGCAGACACACACTTCTTCAGTTACGATGAAGTCCATCCATGGGTGAATTGCAAACGGGAAAAATAAAGGAAAATGCTTTGATTAAGGTACCGATTAATTCTTCCTTAAACAAATCAATCTTGTAGACGAAAAAATAGCAAAAGTTAAGTTTAATACCTAATATTAATGTCAATTGACAGCTAAATTATTTAATTTTTAACATTAAAATGTTTTATCAATTTTGCTAAATCATCAGTTTTGTAAACAACAAATTTGCAATTAAATGTCCCATTTGCCTTCAAACTCGCATCTTTCTTTAATAAATTTTTTATTCTTATAATAAAAGATTTCTTTACATCTTCTAAAATGGTATCTAAATCCTTATGAGTTAAAGTATTTACTACACTAGATCTTATTCAACCTAATACAAAATGGATATGTTCCCAGTGAATACGGTTGCTTCTACGAAGATGATGATGATTCCCTACTGCCACATGTCCACTATCTTTTTGTCTTTGCTTCAATTTTGATAATGGTTGAAATTATTCTGGCATTTTCCTCAACATTCATATGCTTTCTGAAATTTAAATTTTTTTTAGAAGTCTTACATTTTTTGCTACAAGCTTGATCTATTAGGGAGACCGGAAAGTAACGTCGTTTCTGTGCATTACAATATTTGTTTATCATTTATCAGCTCATTGTGTACTTCAATGTCGTGCCAAAGTCATTTTAAGGTTAAAGTGACTTGTTTACTTGTAAATAATTATATCTTAATTTTTTTTGCAATGTTAGGTGAAATGGCCAGCCAAATACCAGAAGAGGTACATATCCGGTATTGTATGGTTTTTGAGTTTCACAAGGGGAGTAACGCAACAGTTGATACCAGAAACATTTGTGATGTTTATCCAAGTGCATTAGACGTTCGTAAATGCCAAAGACGGTTTTCTAAGTTCAGATCCGGTAATTTTGATCTTACCGACTCGTATCGATCAGGAAGACCAACAACATTAGACAATGACGTGTTAAGGGTTTAAGAGGAAGCAAATCAGTGTCAGAGAATCGATCATCTGTCAAACACTCTTAACCAACCTTGATTGTCCATCCAAGAACGTTTGCAGCAGATTGGTAAAATTTAATGTAAAAAAACGACATTACATTCCGGTCCACCTAATATTTTTCAAACTCATCAGGTTTACGAATCAATTTATAAGCTTTTTGTATAATTTCAATGGGTATCTTATACTTTTCAGAATCTATATAATTAATTTTTCTTGAATCTATATAAATGCCTGTTATTCGTCGGCATTGTTCAAAAGCTCAATTTCCTGGAATTATTGTAAACAAATGTCTTTACTTCATACAAAAAACACCGAAATTTTATTATCAACAATTTTACAAAGACAATTTCCAGAAAATATTGTAATAAATATCGAATTTTTATCATCGACATTGTTTAAAGGCTGAACTTGATGGAATTATTATAAACACATGTCCTCACTTTAAATAAACAAAATTGAATTATTATTATTAGCAATTAAACAAAGACAATTTTCAGGAAATATTGTTATAAATATACAATTTTTATCATCGGGCTGTAACATGAAATGTATTTGTAAAATATTAATTTGAAAAGGAGTTCGAATTTAGGCACGATTGTCAGGATAGCCTTATTATTATATTATTTTGTTTGCAATATTTATAGGGATGTTTGTAAATGTTTCTATAAAAAAAGCTTCTATAATTACTGATGTCACGATGAGAAAATATTTTAAACTTCCCCTTCCCTTCATTAAAATATTGTCAGGATTTCGCGAAAGAATATTCTGGAGAGCACGACTACAGGCATTCCGTTGATAGCAATTAAATACTAAAGTTGTCAAGATTAAGATAGGGAGAAGTTTTGAAGCTGACCAATAATTCGAGCGTGATGAAATACAGGCAACAATGGAGAAGACGCTGACTCATTTTATATTCTTTCCCCTGGATCATCATTGGAATCTTGAGGAGCAATAGACGTTGAAGTTGATCGTTTTTGCAAAAAATTAGCAGATTCTTTGTATTACTTTCGGCCGCAAACATAGCAGAATCACTGTACGCTACGTTTGCCCCGCCAAGTAACGACCTTTATGGACAACGCTTGGATCCCGTTTGAGATCTGTGTTGCCAAGCAGAGGCTTCTTTCTGGAACGTCCATTATTCACGCTGAGGATTTCGTGATTCCAATAATTTTTGTTTGATCTCCGATAGGCTTCGTGGACTTACACCCAGGATACGAAAGGTGCTATGTCGTGCGTCGGATTCTTCTGGTAATTGTCAGGATTCGTCTTATCGTGAGATCGCGCATAATTTCTTGTATTATTTTGTACCGTATATTTTATTCAATGTCTGGTTTATTAAGGAAATTCTCGCTATTCTCTCATTCGCAATATTATTCATATTTTAGAAACTTAAATAAAAATAAATAATAATAAAACATTATTTATATAAACATTTTTGGCTAGTGATTCGAGTTTTATTGTTATTTATGTGGAGTCTTTGTCTGTTTTATTTATTTTAATTTGATAAACGAGGTGTGTTCATATAGTAATGCAAGTGATTTTATTGTGACACAACTCTACGTCGCAACGCGTTTGGACCGCTTGGGCTAGGTGGAGGGGAACGTTTGGCTTTACAACACGCCCAAGGTCAGCCTGCTCCGAGCAGTGGTTGCATCAACATCGTTGATTTTATGAACATCGTCTCAAAGACCGTGGCACATCGCGCAATTGAGCAAACGATCGAACAACGGTACACTATCAAGTTCTGCGCCAAACTCGCCAAAAGTTTTACAGATACCAATCAATTGATCCAACAAGCTTTCGGGGACTCTGCTCTATCGTCTTTGCAAAGTTCAAAATGGTTGAACAGTTTAAGGGGGGCCGGGAAGAGGTGACTGTCTACACCAGCTCTGGACGGGCATCAACCAGCCACACCGAGGAAAAGGAGATTGTAACTTCAGGACAGACCTTCCACGCTGCCTACTACATGAATGTTCTCGAATGATTGAGAAGAAGGTTCCTCCGTACAACTTGGCAACGCTGCCCCACGTTGCCCCTTACAGTCCAGACTGTAAGGGGCAACCCTTACAGTCCGACTGTTTTGTTTCCGAGGATTAAGAACGCCCTCAAAGGACAGCATTGAGGCAATCCAAGCCGCCGTGCAGACCGTTCTCAACAAGATTCCCGTCGAGGCCTTCCAGGGCGCGTACCGTGCCTGGTAAAATCGCTGGAAAATATGTGTAGATGCCCGAGGGGAGCACTTCGAAGATTTCTGAACGTTTGTAACGATATCTTCAATAATTTTGTTTGTACGACAATACTTGAGAACATTTGGGAAACACTTGGGAACCTGCATAGAGAACCGTTTCCTTCCAGTTATGGGGAAGATAATCCATGACACAAGGGTGAGGGTAACAAATGGCTTTTGCCCAGGTTTTTCTTTTGTGCCTGACTGGCACCCCTTATTGCGACATACATACATCTAATGATACCAAACTCGACCCCCCATCGCATCTTCTGGTGGTTGGTTGGGGGGTAACTTCTAAATCATAAATGTAAACCCCTCAACATTTCTGCAGTTTTAGATTGCTTGTTAAGAAGTATTTTATTTGAAATATTGCCCATCGCTAGCTATACATTTTTCCCACTAGTCTGACAATTTGTTGATGCCACGCCAAAAAGACTATTGCTCTTTTGAGGCAAACCAGTCATCGAGCCATTTCGTACAATTTTGTAAGAAGTGAAGCGCTGCTCAGCAAGTGCGTGTCCCGTCGATGCAAATAAGTTGTAATCGGACGGAGCCAAGTCTGGTCAGTAAGCCGCATGCGAAAGTATTTCCCAACTAAACGAATCAATCGTTTCCTTGACCGGTTTTGCTGCGTTTGATGGTACATTATCATGAAGCAAAATCACTTTATGATTCTTTTTTTGATATTCTGATCATTTTTCACGCAAAGATTGATTCATATAGGTCATTTCTTGTCGGTAGCGTTCAGTATTAATGGTTTCGCCATGTTTTAGAAGCTCATAATAGATTACACCCTTCTGATCCAACCAAATACAGAGCATTGTCTTCCGTCCATAGCTATTTGGCCTTACAGTCGATGTCGATGGTTCGCCTAGAGTTACCTAGATCTTTTACGCTTAGGATTCTCGAAATATATCCACTTTTCATCGCCAGTCACAATTCAATGGAGAAATGACTTTCTTTTGTACAGGTCATTATTTACAGGTTTGTTTTAGGTTTACCAATAACGTCGCCGTAAACGTTTCGGTAAACGTTTACAACACGTTTTTCAGGGCGGACATTTCTTCGTTTACTAAACGTGTAATACACGGCCATGAACGTATAATACCCATAAAATAAACGTTTCCAACGTTTACAGTACACTAAAAATAAACGTGTACTACACGTAGCTGTTCTGTGCGTGTACATTATGGCCTAAATTTTATGATATATTCATGAGTATAATTCATGATAACGGATCAATAAGCGAGATACACCAATTTCAATAATGATATCATTTTTATCGAGCGAAGCCTTGTCAATCATGGCTGATAATTTTAATATTCCGTATTTAATCGTTATATTTGAAAACAAAAGATTAATCGTTTCAAATCTAATAGGTAAATTAATCGATATCTGTGACACGGCATATCGCAATGTAATGTCACTGGAAGAAATGACTTTATATAAACAAAATGACACATATAAAGTTTTAATAAACTCTTTGCTTAATATTGGTAACGATACATTAAATTGGAATTCAATTTTGATCGGTATGATGGTCAAAAAATTCGATGACAAATTATACTTTGAATAGGAAAATTACATCAGTTAATTGAGTTAGTATTGTAAACTGATAGTTCTTGAAACATTTTTTTATTGTAATATCAGAATTATAGAGGCGATAACAAAGCCACCTTCAACCAATGTTTTCTTGGTAAATTGAAATAAATTCAAATATTTAAATCTCACATTTCAACTGTGAAGAAAACGAAATGCCCCCATTGTAATGAGGATCATAAGTTGTTGAAGTGCGACAAGTTCATATTAATAACTCCGAGAAAAATATTCGAGTTTGTCAAATCAAATTACTTATGTACTATTTGTCTGTCATCAGGACATTTGGGTATAATTGTAAAAACAAGTTACGTTGCAACGAAATTAAAGGGAAACATAACACTATTTTGCACTTACGCAAAAGGTCACGATTTCGTAACGAACATCGAGATATGAACCCTAAACCAACTACGTCTATAGAAGCAGATGCGGAACACGCTCAATTAATGACACATTTGAGTTCGGTCCCAAATCGACAATCGATGCTAGCCAACGCATTAGTTAGAATTACGAATAAATATGGAGCTTCCATGGCAGTGAGAGCTCTCATAGATCCAGGCTCTGAGTCTTCATTTGTTAGGGAAAATGTCGCTCAAACATTAACATTTAAACGAATAACTGTAAAAGACTCTGCCACAGGTTTAGGAGGTAATCGTACCTATAGCATAAAACAAGCGGCAAAGTTTCATACTAGTGCAGTGAATGGGGAAAATTCAAATTATAAAATGCATTTCTACATTCTTCATAGAATAACGGCATACAAAGCAAGAAACTTCTAATTCAAGCGTTATGGTTGACAACATTAAATTTGGATCATAAAATACCAGAGATATTGAATTATCTAAAAATAAAAAGGTGGTACAAATTATTATATTTATTAATTATAATAAATTATTATAATTTATTAATTCTGCAGTGATATATATCCGCATTACGGATTTAGCATATAACATGTATTCTTCAATATTGATAGCAATATCTAATGTATCTATACTCGAAACAAACTCAATTCCGCGGTTAAAATTGTGTAGAATAAAGTTATTAGCGAAATTATTAACACACGTGAAAACTTCACTGCAAGTAAAAATAAACATTTATTGTTACATCGACTATCAAATTGCATTGGATTGATTGTTTTAACATATGTAAAAGATACTCCTTAATACAAACACTCATTTCAGAAGCAAAATGGTTAAATGTAAAGCCCAAATTTAATCCGGCAGACTTAAATTCGAGAGGGATATCAGTCAAAACATTGACATCAAGATTATGTTGGCAAGGGCCTTGTCACATTTAGCTTTCGTTATCTGAATCAAGACTCGATTTTAAGACTAAACAAGAGGAAAGGAAATCGATTGTTTCATTGATTTCAGATTCTTCTATTGAACCGGGCATTTTCGACAAATTCTCTTCTTGGCCAACATTACAATGAGTCTTCTAGTTCATGTTTACATTTGTTGATTCATTTAAAAATCAGTCAATGAAATTTAAATCATTATCGCTGAGTTGTTATAAATTGCAAGGAGTCAAAACGTTTACTTTAGTCCATATTCAGCAACAACACTTTACAAACAAGATATCTAAGTCCATATACGAGGATGGTTTGAAAAGTTCGTGCAAAGTCCGGCAGGTTGCACTACTGATGCTTATCGAGGTTAGTTTCAGTTAGTAACATCTACTGGAGAAACACACTTTAAGTTTAGGCGACATCGGTCTATTACTCTGTGTTAGGTGTTCGTCTGAATCGAGCAAATCAAGTTATTTTAAATAAATGTAGAGAAGAGAATTTCGTGTGTTGATCAAACATCATTTTATGAAAGGCAAATCGCCTCAGAGACTAAAGTGATACTTGATAAACATTATACCGAACCTGCACCATCGATCCGAACAGTTCAAAAGCGGTTTCAACATTTTCGAAGTGGCTATATGAGCACAAGTGCCGCTGAACGTTTAGAACGCCCTGTAGATACCACTACACAAAAATCATTCATAAATTCATGATATGTTGATGGATGATAGAAGAGTGAAGGTGCGCGAAATTGTTAGTGCGGTGAGAATCTCCACTGAACGAGTACATAACATTTTGGATCAACATTTGGATTTGAAAATGTTATCCGCCTGATGGGTGCCGCGATTGTTAACAGCTGACCAACAATGAAATCATCTCAACTCTCTTACTTTGGGTTGCCTGCGGGGAATCTGCACCTAAGAAGGTGAAGACCGTTCCTTCAAAGAGAAATTACGGTGTCTCTTATTTGGGATTCGCCAATGGATAATTTATATTGACAATTTGGAACAGGTTATAACTATAACGAGAGCATACTATGCATCCCTATTGGACCACTTAAAAATCGAGCTGCAAGAAAAACGTCCACATTTTCCGACAAAAATGTTCTCTTCCATTATGCTAATATATTGGGTTGGTTTAGTTATTATATAATAAGTTCGTTCGGTTTTCCTTTCGGGGCAGGTTCATTCCGTTTCCTCCTCCTCTTTCTTGGCGCCAAGGAGCCAACTCGACTGTGTATTTGAAATGTCATATCAACGGAATCTTTTTTGAATGTTTTGTTTCACACACATCAGTATGAAGATGGACGTCATGTCCATCTTCACACTTTGAAGGTGGACATGACGAACGTGCATTATCTCCATAATTTATATATATTACTTCAAAAAAGGCAAACGAGCTGCGAAAGCCCATAAAAAGATATGTAGATTATACGGGATGCTGTAATAGAACGCAAGTGTCAAAATTGGTTTGCAAAGTTTCTATTCTGGAGATTTCGACATCAACGACGCACCACGCTCTGGTCGCTAGCCCGTGATTGATTCCAGTGATGATAAGGCAATTGCTAACTCAAATCCATCCCAATCAGTGCAAGAGATTGCTGTAGCATTAAACATTTCACATACAGACGTGGAAATCCATTTGCGCCAACTGGGATATGTTTCTCGGCCTGATGTTTGGATGCCGCATAAAATAACCGAGGTGAACTTGACCAATCGCATATACATCTGCGATTCATTGCTGAAACGCCAAAAATGCGATCCTTTTTTTAAGCGAATGGTGACGGGCAATGAAAAATGGATCATCTATCATAATGTAGCGCGTAAAAGTTCGAGGGGACAAAGCAACGAGCCGCCGCAAACAACCTCGAAGGCGGAATTGCATCCGATGAAAATTATGGTCATCATATGGTGAAATTATATACCAGTCCTCTTATTTCGAAATTCAAACAGAGTTTGGTGAAATGTAGAAGTTTAAAAGGAGACTACGTTGAAAAATAAAAAATAGTTCATTCAGAAAATGTAACTAATTTTCATTTTTGCATGAACTTTTCAAACCACCCTCGTAGATTGTGCTCAATAATTTGATCGTATAATATAAAACAATTGGCTGCAGTTTCTGTTGGAAAATTAATAATTGACTCAAATTCAAGATGAGTATCAACTAGTCCAGATTTTAAAGATTCATTTTATTTTGAACAATCTATAAGAAGGATTGAGGATTATTTTAAAAATTATTTTTTAGACAATACCGATTCAGCCGCCTTATTATAATTCATAGGTTGAAAATTACTATACATTTCACACAAAATCACAAACTGATTATCATTAAACTCAAAGTCGAGATTGTCATATGTGTAACATTGTGAATTTAAGAAAACTTTAACATCTCGAATATTACAATGGATAAATTCACTTTCATTTTGAGAAACAAAGCTGTTTTTATTTCTTTTCGAACCTAAAATTGTAAATCGAGGTCTGTCATTAAATGCAGTATATATGTTTCATTGTAGTAAGAAGTATGTGCTGCGCAATAAAATCAAGTAATTTAATTTTTCGATTATCTGATAGTTTATCGTATGGCATTATCAATTTTACTTTCGATATTTAAATTTGATACCCTTTTACAGCTCTAGTTTTAACACCAGTGTTTCCATTATTATTTTTTTTTATCAAAATAAGATCATGTTTATTATTTACAATAACTTCACAATTATCTTCAACATAACCCAACACAAAGTTTAATGTTATAGATACATTAATGTATCCATTATCGTCTGTTAATTTAATATTTTCATGAGCACCAATCTAAATTACATTGTTTATTAAACAACGTTTTACAGAACTCGGCGAAATTAAATTTTTCATAAGACTGATAAGACTAACATTTGTATTACGAACTAATTGATCGCCATTTAAATCGTTACATATCTCTCAAAACATATGACAAATGGCGTTGTTAATTGAATTAGTTTTTTCAGTAACAGTATTTAGATCTGTTCGATATTGGCGTTCATTCCAAACGATACAAAGTGGACTGTAACTTCAAAATCAGAGT
>JABFPR010000137.1:0-14289 GCA_022817345.1 Neoscelio sp. ZL-2020
AAGCGTCTTTATCTGCGGCGCTACTGGGCTTACGAGCGGCGTATCGATGCAGCGTTACAGACACGTCTGGCTCAGCCTGAAACGCCGCCGGATGACCTGCCCCAACGCCTCGATGAGTTGTTCGGCCCTGCAACACCGGGGGCCGTGATCGACTGGCAAAAACTCGCCTGTGCCCTTGCCACTCGCGGTGCGTTCAGCATCATCACCGGCGGCCCGGGAACCGGTAAAACCACGACCGTGGTGCGTTTGCTCGCGCTGCTCCAGGCGCCGGCGGTCGAGGCCGGTCAACCGTTGCGTATTCGTCTCGCAGCGCCCACCGGCAAGGCCGCTGCGCGGTTGACCGAGTCCATCAGCCAGCAAGTGCAATCGCTGACGGTCACCGAAGACGTGCGCGAGAAGATCCCTTGTGACGTGACGACTGTCCATCGTTTGTTGGGCAGTCGGCCCGGCACCCGACATTTCCGCCACCATGCCGGCAACCGCTTGCCGCTGGATGTGCTGGTGGTCGATGAAGCTTCCATGATCGACCTGGAAATGATGGCTAACCTGCTCGATGCATTGCCGAAGCATGCGCGTCTGGTGTTGCTCGGCGACAAGGATCAACTCGCTTCGGTGGAGGCCGGGGCGGTACTCGGCGATCTTTGCCGTGATGCCGAGGCAGGCTGGTATAACCCGCACACCCGGCAGTGGCTGGAGTCGGTCAGCGGAGAGTCATTGCACGGCAGTGACCTGCACGTAGACCTCGATGGCTCTCATCCGCTGGCCCAACAACTGGTGATGCTGCGTCATTCCCGGCGTTTCGGTGAAGGTAGCGGCATTGGTCAACTGGCGCTGCGGGTCAATCAGCAGTTGCCGGATGAGGCGCGCCAGTTGCTGGCGGCCGGTCACTACGACGATGTGTTTTCACTGCCGCTCAAGGGAGAACACGATCACAAACTGGAGCGCCTGTTGCTCGACGGTCATGGCGACGGTCCACAGGGTTATCGCCACTATCTGAACATCCTGCGCGAACAGCGCCCGCCAGCAGGCAGACCGCTGGAACATCCAGACTGGACCAACTGGGCGCGGGCGGTGCTGCAGGCGTTTGACACCTTCCAGTTGTTATGTGCCGTGCGCAAGGGACCTTGGGGCGTTGAAGGGTTGAATCTGCGGATCACCGAAACCCTGCTCAAGGCACGCCTGATCGAGCATGACCAACAATGGTACGAAGGTCGGCCGGTGCTGATGACCCGCAATGATTACGGTCTGGGACTGATGAACGGCGATATCGGCATCGCCCTCAAGTTGCCCGAGCGCGAGGGCCCCGAAGCTGGCAGACCGGTACTGCGCGTGGCCTTCCCGCGAAACGACGGGCAGGGCGGGGTACGGTTCGTGCTGCCGAGTCGGCTCAACGACGTTGAAACGGTGTACGCCATGACCGTGCACAAATCTCAAGGCTCGGAGTTCGCCCACACCGCGCTGATCCTGCCGGATGCCTTGAATCCGGTGCTGACCAAAGAATTGATCTACACCGGGATTACACGGGCCAAGCACTGGTTCACCTTGATCGAACCCCGGCCTGGAGTGTTCGAAGAGGCCGTGCAGCGCAAGGTCAAGCGCCTGAGCGGATTGATGCTGGAACTGGAGGAAGGCGCAGAGGCTCGGGAATGAAATAACCTGAAGTCTGATACCGATTACTGACCGGCTGGTCAGAAGACGCTGTCTCGCTGGTGTTACTTCGCTGTGCTATCGTTGCGGCATCATTTCGGTACGATCCAAGAGAATCCCTGCATGAAGGTGGCTGTCTGGGCGACAGAGCGCGTGGTTCGCTGCAAGCACGCATTGCTTGTCGGTCTGCTCTGTTTGCTGGCGGGCGCTGCCATCGCGCAGCCACAAACGTCGGCGGGCATGGCCGAGCAACGCGCCCAAGCGGTGACGCAGGTCGTGCTCGGCATTCTCAGCTATGCACGCTGGCCGGTTGAACCTGCGCAATTGCGCCTGTGCATCGTCGGCCCCACTGAATACACCGACGACCTGGTCAAAGGCACCACGCAGGCCACTGGTCGGCCGGTCGTCGTACGCCGACTGCTGGCCGACAACCCGGCGATCGTCAGCGAATGCGATGCGGTGTATATCGGCAAACTCACGGCGGATGAGCGCAGTCGGCTGTTTGCTTCATTGATCGGTCACCCGGTGTTGAGCATCAGCGAAGGGGGCGATCAGTGCACGGTCGGCAGCCTGTTCTGCCTGCGCGTCGGCGATGAACAGGTGTCCTTCGAGGTCAACCTAGACTCTGTCGCGCGCAGCGGTGTACGCATCCACCCGAGCGTACTGCAATTGTCGCGTCGCAAACCGGCGGCGCCATGAAACTGTTCCGTTCTGGAAGCCGCCCGACGCTGGGATCGGTCATTGGCCGTGGCCATTTGATTGTGGCGCTGGTAGCCGTGACGATGGCCAGCGTATCGCTGACCCTGCTGGGCGTTCTCGCGCTGCGGGTGTACGCCGATCACAACTTGCAGCTCATTGCGCGCTCGATCAGCTACACCGTGGAAGCGGCGGTAGTGTTCAACGACAAGGCCGCCGCGACTGAAGCGCTGGCCTTGATTGCGTCCACCGAAGAGGTGGCGGACGCGCAGGTGTTCGATGCGCAAGGTCAGGTGCTGGCGCGTTGGCAGCGGCCGGAGAACGGCTTGTTCACCGAATTGGAAATGCAGATCACGCGTGCCGTTCTGGAAAAGCCGGTCAGGCTGCCGATTGTGCATCAGGAGCGCGAAATCGGTCACATTCTGCTGGTCGGTCATGGCGGCAGTCTCATGCGCTTTTTGCTGAGCGGTCTGGCAGGGATCATCCTGTGTACCGCCATCAGTGCCTGGGTCGCGCTCTATCTCGCGCGTCGACAATTACGCGGTATTACCGGACCACTGCGTAGCCTCGCCGCGGTGGCCCACGCCGCGCGCAGCGAGCGCGCGCTGGATCGGCGGGTACCGCCGGCGCAGATCGCCGAACTTGATAATCTGGGCAACGACTTCAATGCTTTGCTCGACGAACTCGAATCCTGGCAAACCCACCTGCAGAGCGAGAACGAGACCCTCGCCCACCAGGCCAGCCACGACAGCCTCACCGGCTTGCCGAACCGGGCGTTTTTCGAGGGCCGATTGATTCGTGCCCTGCGTAATGCCGGCAAACTCAACGAACGGGTAGCGGTGTTGTTTCTCGACAGTGACCGTTTCAAAGGCATCAACGACAACTTCGGCCACGCCGCCGGCGATGCCGTGCTGGTGGCGGTCGCCAATCGGGTCCGTGCGCAGCTGCGTGAAGAGGATCTGGTGGCGCGGCTCGGCGGCGATGAGTTTGCCGTGCTGCTTGCGCCGCTGCACAAGGTCGAAGATGCCGAGCGTATTGCCGACAAGATTCTCGACAGCATGGACATGCCCATCGCGCTGCCGGGCGATACCAGTGTGGTGACGTCGCTCAGTATCGGCATTGCGGTTTTCCCTGATCATGGTGCCACGCCAGGTGCCTTGCTCAACGCCGCCGACGCGGCGATGTACCAGGCCAAACGCCTGTCGCGTGGTGCTCAATTCACTGCCGGGTCGGAGAGCCCGGTTGTCAATCTGCAAACCAGGAGCTGATTCCCGTGTTCACACTTCCCGCTCGATTGTTTTCCGCCTTGCTGATGATCGCCGTACTGGCGCTGACCGGCTGCCAGACCGAACCACAAAAAGGCCTGACCCCGGCGCAGATCGCCGTCCTCAAACAACAAGGCTTCGAGGCAACCGACGAAGGCTGGGAGTTTGGCCTGTCAGGCAAAGTGCTGTTTGGCAGCGATATCGAAAGCCTGAACGCGCAAAGCACCGAAATCGTCGAACGCATCGGCAAGGCGCTGGTGGGAGTCGGCATTGAGCGCGTACGGGTCGACGGTCATACCGACGCCTCGGGCAAAGAGACCTATAACCAGCAATTGTCGCTGCGCCGGGCCAAGAGTGTGGCCAAAGTGCTGACCACCGTCGGCATGAAGGAAGAGAACATTCAATTGCGCGGACTGGGCAGCAGCGAGCCGGTGGCGTCCAACAGTACTGCCGCCGGACGCACCGAGAATCGCCGGGTGTCGATTGTGGTCAGCGCCGATTAATCGGCGAACTGCATCTCGCGAGTCTGCCCCATCAGCAGACCCTGATTGCGCTCGGTCACCTCACGGATGTAATCCCACAGAAGGGTGATCCGCTTTAACTTCCTCAGATCTTCCCGGCAGTACATCCAGAACTGCCGGGTGATGTCGATTTCTTCGGGCAGCACCGGCAGCAGTCGCGGATCCTGGGCCGCGAGGAAGCACGGCAGAATGGCCAGTGAACGCCCTTGCTGCGCTGCGACGAACTGCGCGATCACGCTGGTGCTGCGCAGGTTCGCGCTGGCGCCGGGCAGCACGTTCGCCAGGTACAGCAGCTCCGAGCTGAACGCCAGGTCATCCACATAACTGATGAATTGATGCTTGCCCAAATCGGCCGGGCGGCGGATCGGTGGGTGTTGGTCGAGGTAGTCCTGGGTCGCGTACAGCTGCAAGCGGTAATCGCAGAGTTTGCAGCACACGTAGGGGCCGTGCTCCGGGCGCTCCAGTGCGATGACGATATCGGCTTCGCGTTTGGACAGGCTGATGAAGTGCGGCAGCGGCAGGATGTCTACCGAGATTGCCGGGTAAGCGTCGACGAAATGGCTCAGCTGTGGGGTGATGAAAAAGCTGCCGAAACCTTCGGTGCAGCCCATGCGCACATGGCCCGACAGTGCCACACCGGAGCCGGAGACCTGCTCGCAGGCCATATGCAAGGTGCTTTCAATCGACTCGGCATAGCCCAGCAAACGCTGGCCTTCAGTGGTCAGGACAAAACCGCTGGTGCGCGATTTTTCGAACAGCAACGTACCCAATGCCGCTTCCAGCGAACTGATGCGCCGCGACACGGTGGTGTAGTCGACGGCGAGCCGTTTGGCCGCGGTGCTGGCCTTGCGGGTACGGGCGACTTCGAGGAAAAACTTCAGGTCGTCCCAGTTCAGCGACCCCAGGGAGGTGATGTTTTTTTGCATGATGGACGGGCTTATATGTGCGTTCTTATTAGAAGTTTGCACATCTATACTCCAAAAACAGTCCGACAACCAATTCGTGACACACGCCTCATCTCAAGGCGAACCCTTCGCCTTGGCTCCTACGATAAAAACAAGTTTCGGAGACCAGCATGAACGCATCGCTTACGCCCAACGAAACCACGGTCCAGAAGGTCAAGCTGCTGATCGACGGCGAGTGGGTCGAATCGCAGACCACCGAGTGGCACGACATCGTCAACCCGGCGACCCAGCAAGTGCTGGCCAAAGTGCCGTTTGCCACCGCCGCTGAAGTCGATGCCGCCATCAGTGCCGCGCACCGCGCGTTCCAGACCTGGAAACTGACCCCGATCGGCGCGCGCATGCGCATCATGCTCAAGCTGCAGGCACTGATCCGCGAGCACTCCAAACGCATTGCCGTGGTGCTGAGCGCCGAGCAGGGCAAGACCATTGCCGACGCCGAGGGCGATATTTTCCGTGGCCTGGAAGTGGTCGAACACGCCTGTTCCATCGGCACCCTGCAAATGGGCGAGTTCGCCGAAAACGTGGCGGGCGGCGTCGATACCTACACCCTGCGCCAGCCGATCGGCGTGTGCGCCGGCATCACCCCGTTCAACTTCCCGGCGATGATTCCGCTGTGGATGTTCCCGATGGCCATCGCCTGCGGCAACACCTTCGTCTTGAAACCTTCGGAGCAGGATCCGCTGTCGACCATGCTGCTGGTGGAGCTGGCGATTGAAGCCGGCGTTCCGGCGGGTGTGCTCAACGTGGTACACGGCGGCAAGGATGTGGTTGATGGCCTGTGCACCCACAAGGACATCAAAGCGGTGTCGTTCGTTGGTTCGACGGCGGTCGGTACTCACGTTTATGACCTGGCTGGCAAGCACGGCAAACGCGTGCAATCGATGATGGGTGCGAAGAACCACGCCGTGGTGCTGCCGGACGCCAATCGCGAGCAGGCGCTGAATGCCTTGGTCGGCGCCGGTTTCGGTGCCGCCGGGCAGCGTTGCATGGCCACTTCGGTGGTGGTACTGGTCGGTGCCGCGAAACAATGGCTGCCGGACCTGAAAGCACTGGCGCAGAAACTCAAGGTCAACGCCGGCAGCGAGGCGGGTACCGATGTGGGTCCGGTGATCTCGAAGAAGGCCAAGGCGCGGATTCTTGAGCTGATCGAGAGCGGCATCAAGGAAGGCGCCAAGCTTGAGCTCGATGGTCGCGACATCAAGGTGCCCGGCTACGAGCAAGGCAACTTTGTCGGCCCGACCCTGTTCTCGGGTGTGACCACCGACATGCAGATCTACACCCAGGAAATCTTCGGCCCGGTGCTGGTGGTGCTGGAAGTCGACACCCTTGATCAGGCCATTGCGCTGGTCAACGCCAACCCGTTCGGCAACGGCACGGGTCTGTTCACCCAGAGCGGTGGGGCGGCGCGCAAATTCCAGACGGAAATCGACGTCGGCCAGGTCGGCATCAACATCCCGATTCCGGTGCCGGTGCCGTTCTTCAGCTTCACCGGTTCCCGTGGCTCGAAACTCGGCGACCTCGGCCCGTACGGCAAGCAAGTGGTGCAGTTCTACACCCAGACCAAAACGGTCACGGCGCGCTGGTTCGATGACGACAGCGTCAACGACGGCGTGAACACCACCATCAACCTGCGCTGAGGACTGGTCATGAAAATCGCATTTATCGGTCTGGGCAACATGGGCGCGCCGATGGCGCGCAACCTGATCAAGGCCGGCCATTCGCTGAACCTGGTGGACCTGAACAAGGCTGTGCTGGCGGAGCTGGAGCAACTGGGCGGCACCATCCGCGCCTCGGCCCGTGAAGCGGCGCAAGACGCCGAGCTGGTGATCACCATGCTCCCGGCCGCGGTGCATGTGCGCAGCGTCTGGCTCGGTGAGGACGGTGTGCTGGCCGGTATCGGCAAAGGTGTGCCGGCGGTGGATTGCAGCACCATTGATCCGCAGACCGCCCGCGATGTGGCCGCCGCTGCCGCCAAACAAGGCGTGGCCATGGCCGATGCACCGGTCTCCGGCGGCACTGGCGGCGCGACCGCTGGCACGCTGACCTTCATGGTCGGCGCCACCCCGGAACTGTTTGCCACCCTGCAGCCGGTGCTGGCGCAGATGGGCCGCAACATCGTGCATTGCGGCGAAGTCGGCACCGGGCAAATCGCCAAGATCTGCAACAACCTGCTGCTGGCGATTTCGATGGTCGGCGTCAGCGAAGCCATGGCGCTGGGCGATGCACTGGGGATCGACACCTCGGTGCTGGCCGGGATCATCAACAGCTCGACCGGGCGTTGCTGGAGTTCGGAAATGTACAACCCGTGGCCGGGCATCGTCGAAACGGCGCCGGCCTCGCGCGGTTACACCGGTGGCTTCGGCGCCGAGCTGATGCTCAAGGATCTGGGCCTGGCCACCGAAGCGGCGCGTCAAGCGCATCAACCGGTGGTACTCGGCGCGGTGGCGCAGCAGTTGTATCAGGCGATGAGCCAGCGCGGGGAAGGCGGCAAGGATTTCTCGGCGATCATCAACAGTTATCGCAAGCCGCAGTAACCACGCATCAAATGGTGGGGTGAGCTTCTGTGGCGAGGGAGCTTGCTCCCGCTGGTCTGCACCGCCGACCCAAACCCCGTCAATGCCGCTCCTCCTCAAAACCGCCCTTACTGACATTCACACTGCCGCCCACCCGAGCGGGAGCAAGCTCCCTCGCCACGGGCGGTTTCCCGGCTTTTTTGCATCAGGCGAAAACGAAATATTTGCGTACGGTCTCGACCACTTCCCAGGTGCCTTTCATCCCCGGCTCAACCACGAAGATGTCGCCGGCACGCAGGTGAATCGGCGCCATGCCGTCCGGGGTGATGATGCAATAGCCTTCCTGGAAGTGGCAGTACTCCCACTTCACGTAGTCGACCCGCCACTTGCCCGGGGTGCAGATCCAGGTGCCCATGATCTTGCTGCCGTCTTCGCTGGTGTAGGCGTTGAGGTTGACGGTGTGCGGGTCACCTTCGAGTTTTTCCCATTTGCAGGCATCGAGTACCGGCAGCGGGTGGGTGTCGCGCAGAACGGTGATGGGGGCGGTCGCGGTCATGGGAACTCCGGGCAGAGGGATTTGAAGTCGAACCCTATAGCGCCTGCTCGCCGTTCAGTTGTCTGTGCTCGACATCGAACTGCTCAGAAACGCGCGGATCAGTGAGCGCGTGTAACAACGCGCGGGCGTAATTCGGCAACGTAGCGAAGTCTCGGGCGCACAACATGAGCGTGCGGCGTGCCCACGCTTCATTGAGCGCAACCCATTTGAATGACCGCAATGCGGTTCGCTCGACAGCGGCCAGCGGCACAATTGCCAGCCCGGCACCTCGGGCGACCATGCGTAGCACCCCGTCGAATCCGTCGGCGCGGATGCGGATCTGCATCCGCGAGCCGCTGTGCAGCGCTTGTTCTTCCAGATACACCGCCAGCGCGCTGTCAGCGCGCAGTCCGACAAAGTCATGCTGCAGGGCGTCGCTGAAACGGACTGGCGCATCGTCAGACAATGGGTGGTCGAGGGGGAGAATCAGCACCAACGGATCGGCACGAAATGGCAGGGTCTGCAGGTCGGTGGTATCGACGGCGTCGGACACAATCCCGAGGTCCGCCGCGCCTTGGCGCAAGGCATGAGTGATGCGCGCGCTGGGCAATTCCTGCAGATCGATGTCGAGGTTGGGATGCTCGCACAAAAAGTCCGCCAGCACTTCCGGCAGGTATTCAGTGATCGCGGTGGTGTTGCACAGCAACCGTACCTGGCCTTTGACGCCTTGGGCGTAATCGGCCAGATCCTGCTGCATGCGTTCGGCCTGTTGCAGGAGGATGCGCGCGTGTTGCGCCAGCGCCTTGCCAGCGGGCGTCGGGCTCACGCCACGGCGGCCGCGCTGCAGGAACTCGGTGCCCAGCGAGGCTTCCATGGCGCGAATGCGCGCGCTGGCGGCGGCGAGCGAAAGATGACTGCGGGCAGCGCCGGCGGTGATGTTGCCGCTGTCGAGGATGTGCAGGTAGAGGCGCAGGTCGGTGAGGTCGAAGTGCATGGGGGCAGCCTCTGGTCTTCGTGGTTTCTGGGCGAGCCCTATCGCTGGCAAGCCAGCTCCCACAGGATGTGTGTTGTGCACAGAATCTGTGATCGACACTGAAACTTGTGGGAGCTGGCTTGCCAGCGATGAGGCCGGAAGTCTCCATCAAATCTTCAGCCTCTTGTATCGAAAGAGGCAGCCTCAGTATATGGCAGATTTTCAGCACACCCGCCAAGGCGCACAGTAGCGCCATGAACGCACTCGCAGACTTCTATCAAAACCTCGGCCTTGGCCTATCGCTGCTGGTCATCGCCACCTTTATCATGGCAGGTCTGGTCAAAGGGGTAATCGGTCTCGGCTTGCCCACTGTCGCAATGGGGCTGCTGGGTCTGGCTATGGCCCCAGCACAGGCAGCCGCGTTGCTGATCATTCCGGCGACACTGACCAACGGTTGGCAACTGGCCTTTGGCGGGCATCTGAAAGGGCTGATCAAACGCCTGTGGCCGCTGCTGCTGATGATCTTCCTCGGGACCGCCGTCGGCACGTTGTCGATCGGCATGGCGGGCGGGCATTGGGGGGTGCGCGGACTGGGCGCGGCGTTATTGCTTTATGCGCTGAGCGGATTGTTCCTGCCGACGCTAAGTGTCAGTCGCCGCCATGAACCGTGGCTGGGGCCGCTGTGTGGGGTGATCACCGGCGTCATCACTTCGGCCACCGGGGTGTTCGTGATTCCGGCGGTGCCGTACCTGCAGGCGTTGGGTTTGCAGCGTGATGAACTGGTGCAGGCGCTGGGCCTGTCGTTCACCGTCTCGACCCTGGCGCTGGCCGGCGGCCTGTTCTGGCGCGATGCACTGGGCAGTGGCGAGTTGACTGCCTCGCTGCTGGTGCTGATCCCGGCGATGCTGGGCATGGGGTTTGGCCAATGGCTGCGGCAGCGCATCAGCGCCGTGCTGTTCAGGCGCGTGTTCTTTATCGGACTGGGCGCACTCGGCGCCCATTTGCTGATCAGCGGCTAGCCGACGAGGCGCTCAGCATGTCGATCCGCCGGATATCGAAATCGCGCTCCAGATACGTCATGCGGTTGTCGAAAAACTCGCGCATGTGCGGCAGGTTCGAGTGCACGTCCAGGTGCGCCTGGCTTTCCAAGATCTCGTAGAAGATGAACAGCGTCGGGTCTTCCTTATCGCGCAGCATGTGGTACTCAATGCAGCCTGGCTCGGCGCGGCTCGGCTCGACATAGGCGCGAAACAGCGCTTCGAAAGCCTCGGCTTTCTCGGGTCGGGTCTTGGCGTGCAGGATGAAACCGTGGCGTTCACTCATCAGAACAACTCCTCAAATGCAGATGGCTGCCAATGCTATTGCAACAATCTGCGTTCCATTCGTGCATTTTGATCAAATGTATTTTGCGCCGACGCGGCTTATTCCGCGCGAGATGGATGGTTAACCTGCCGCCATTCGTTTTCCCATCTTTCTCCAGCCCAATGGCTGCGCGAGGCGTTCTGATGAAAAAAGTGTTGTTGCTCAATGGCGGCAAGAAATTCGCCCATTCCGACGGTCGTTACAACGCCACCCTGCACGAAACCGCACTGAGCGTGCTGGATCGTGGTGGCCTGGATGTCAAAACCACGTTCATCGATGAGGGGTACGACGTCGCTGAAGAAGTGGCCAAATTCCTCTGGGCCGATGTGATCATTTATCAGATGCCGGGCTGGTGGATGGGCGCGCCGTGGACGGTGAAAAAGTACCTCGACGAAGTCTTCACCGAAGGTCATGGCAGCCTTTATGCCAGCGATGGCCGGACCCGTTCAGATGCGTCGCAGAAGTACGGCAGCGGCGGCCTGATTCAGGGCAAGCAATACATGCTGTCGCTGACCTGGAATGCACCGCAGCAAGCTTTCGACGACCCGAGCGATTTCTTCGAAGCCAAAGGTGTCGACGCGGTGTATTTCCCGTTCCACAAGGCCAACGAGTTTTTGGGCATGAGCGGATTGCCGACGTTTCTCTGTGTCGATGTGATGAAGCGGCCGAACATCGAGAATGATGTGGCGCGGTATGAGCAGCATCTGAAACAGGTGTTTGGTCTCAAGGCGTGAGGTGATTTCATGTGGTTACGGTTGTAACTGTGGTGAGGGTTTTAAATGTGGTGAGGGGATTCATCCCCGATGGGTCGCGCAGCGGCCCCCCGATCTTGATCTCAAAAAGCGGGGGCCTGCTGCGCAGTCCATCGGGGATAAATCCCCTCGCCACAGGGGTGTTCTCTCTCCACAATGGATTTGTGCAGTCGATCAATAAGGGACACCCGTGAAAGCCAGATCCGATGAGTTGCAGATTTTCGTCTGCGTGATCGAGTGCGGTTCGATTTCCGCCGCCGCCGAACAGGTCGGGCAGACGCCGTCGGCGGTCAGCCGCACACTGTCGCGGCTCGAAGCCAAGCTCGACACCACGCTGATCAACCGCACCACGCGGCGCATGGACCTGACCGAGGAGGGCAAGTATTTCTTCGAGCAGGCCAAGCTGATTCTCGATCAGATGGATGCGCTCGAAGAGCGTCTGTCCTCACGCCAGCAAACCCCGTCCGGACGTCTGCGGATCAACGCTGCGTCGCCGTTCATGCTGCACGCCATCGTGCCCTACATCGACGAGTTTCGAAGGTTGTACCCGGACATCCAGCTCGAACTCAACAGCAATGACCTGATCATTGACTTGCTGGAACAAAGCACCGACGTCGCCATCCGCATCGGCACCCTTGCCGATTCCACGTTGCATGCGCGTTCGCTCGGTTGCAGTCCGCTGCTGATCGTCGCCAGTCCGGCGTATCTGGAGCAGCACGGCGCGCCGCAGCAGGTCGCCGACTTGAGTGACCACGCCCTGCTCGGTTTCACCCACAACGAAGGCCTCAATCAGTGGCCGCTGCGTTACGTGCACGGTGACCGCTGGCCGATCACCCCGGCGATCAGCGCTTCCAGCGGCGAGACCGTGCGCCATCTCGCGCTGGAGGGGCAGGGCATTGCCTGCCTGTCGCACTTCATGACCATCGATGACATTCGCGCCGGACGCCTCAAGGTGTTGCTGGCGGAGTTCAACAGCGGTTATCGCCAGCCGATCAACGCGGTGTACTACCGGAACTCGCAACTGGCGCTGCGCATCCAGTGCTTCCTCGATTTCATCCAGAGCAAACTCGCGGCGTACGCCAGTGCTGATTTCAAGGGCTGATTCGTGACCCCTGCGCAACAGTGATTTGGGTGATCGCGGGTGTTTCCACTGGGACTGGCGGTCGATACTCGTTGCATCACTTATTCACGCAGGGAGTTTCTCCATGAACGTATTCATCACCGGTGCCGCCGGTTTTATCGGCGGCTCCATCGCCACCGGTCTGGTCCAGGCCGGGCACTCTGTCACCGGCCTGGTGCGCAGCGCCGAGCAGGCCGATGAGCTGAAAGCTTTGGGCATCACCCCGGTGATCGGCACCCTCGAAGACAGTACATTGCTGGCCGATCAGGCCCGCGCCGCCGATGCGGTGATCAATGCCGCCAGCAGTGACCATCGCGGCGCGGTCGAAGCCTTGCTCGATGCCCTGCGCGGTTCGCACAAAGTGTTCCTGCACACCAGTGGTTCGAGCATCGTCGGCGATGCCTCGGGCGGCCAATCCAGCGACGTCATCTACTACGAAGACAACCTGCCGGAGCCCACCGTCGACAAGGCGGCGCGCGTGGCGATCGACAACCTGATCCTCGCCGCCGCACAGGACGGCGTGAACTCGGCAGTGATCTGCAACACCCTGATCTACGGCCACAGCCTGGGCGTCAATCGCGACAGCGTGCAGTTGCCGCGTCTGCTCAAACAAGCACGTAAAAGTGGCGTGGTGCGGCATGTCGGTACAGGCAAGAACATCTGGTCCAACGTGCACATCGAAGACGTCGTCGCCCTTTACCGGCTGGCGCTGACCCGGAATGTGCCCGGCACCTTCTACTTCGTCGAAAGCGGTGAAGCCTCGTTCATCGACATGACCACTGCCATGGCGCAGGCGTTGAATCTGGGCCAGCCACAAGACTGGCCACTGCAAGATGCCGAAGCCGAATGGGGCTACGAAATGGCCAACTACGGGCTCGGCTCCAACAGCCGCGTACGCGGCAAACACGCCCGTGAACGGCTGGGCTGGGGATCGTGGGTGCGCTTGGTGCGGCCGTGGTCCTGCGTCACCTGCAGAAGCCCGGGCAGTTGCTCGGGCGTGGCCAGCCACTGATTGACGGTTTTTCCATCGAAGCGGCAGTAGTCGGAATGCATGTGCTGACCGAACGGACGCTTGCGCTCGAGCATCGCCAGCACTTCCTGTTCCAGGTCGAAACCCTCGATGATGGCGCGGCTGCCCTGCCCCAGGTCGTTGAGTCGATAACCCAGCAATACCCGGCGCAGAAACTCGCTGCGATCCGCTTCCAGCGGCAGCAGGTCGAGCACCGCCTGCACGGCTTTTTGCGCATGACCGGTGCTGGCGTTATCGATGGTCACATGCAGGGTGAAATAGTACGGATCGATGCCCAACTCGCTGAGCTCATAGGCACTGATCAGCAGGTGCAGCGGCAATTGTTCGTAACCGAGGTTGTAACCGATCACCTCCGGCAAACAAGCTTCACCGCAGGCACCGAGTGCCAGTTGCAATGCACCTTGCAGGTAACGCTCATCGGCGATGGCGCTGGCATCCTGCAAACCGTGTTCAGCGAGCAGTTTGCGATAGATCACCACATGGTTTTGCGCAGGATTGCCGTCGCCGAGTTCTTCCAGATAGGTACACAGCAAGCCATCAAAACGCGGGTCGCGCCATTGCGCCAACAAGCCGTACAGCCACGCGCCATCGACCAGTTTGGTCGGTGCCACGGCTTGCAGAAAGTACAGCGCATGAGCCTTGTTACTGAAGAACTGGCGCGGTCCGCCGGCCTGACGCTGTTGCAGGTAATCGGCATACTGCCGGGCAACCTCGGTGCAGTGCCCGGCGACCCACTCCTGCCACGCCGACGGATCCTGCGGCAGTTCTTCAGGCAGCAGCGCGGCGCGCTGCAACTGCTCGGCGAGAAAATCCTGCGCGAGGGTGTCAGGCGCATCCTCAAGCAGCAATGCCTCATAAATACGCCGCAGGTCACCGTCGGCAGTGATGGGCTGTTGCTGCGCGCTCGGCG
>JABFPR010000138.1:0-14238 GCA_022817345.1 Neoscelio sp. ZL-2020
TTCTGGATCTTTCCCATGACTTTCAAACGTATGAAGACGGCGTTGTTGTTGCGTTTGAGCGTCATCCTCATCCAACAATGCTTGCAATTCGCTGTCTTCAAACTTTTTCGGTGGTCTTCCACGTTCTTCGTTTCTCACGTCAAAATCGCCACTTTTGAATTTTTTAAACCACTCAAAGCACTGTGATTTACCAAGAGCATGCTCACCGTAAGCTTCGACAAGCATTCGATGCGATTCTGCAGCAGTTTTCTTCAAATGGTAACAGAAAATCAATGCTGTCTGCAAATCGTAGTTTCCAGGCACAAAATTCGACATGTTCAACGCTATTACAAACTATGCTGTTGTATGAAACTTGTATTGTTGTGAGTTGAAAACCTTTGTCAGATGTCAAAACAAGAAAATGGCTCCAATGAAGCGATTTTACGGTAACTACATTGACAGCTAGGGCCATCTACGGGCAAATTCCGGTTTCATATTTACAGACCTAGTATATCATTTCGTTACATTTTACTACCATTTTTTAACATACAGATTTTTTGCGAATATGTTAGGAAAAAATGTTAAAAAAGGAAATGAAAATATTTGTTTTATATTACATTTAATAAACATAATCAATTTTTATTTAAGAACGGAGAAAAAATATTTTGTGAAAAATTTCCATAAGATAGGATGTACCAGTCTACAAGTCTAGTTAATGTCCCACTATAAAAGTCATGACACTTTTTCATACTGTTGTTAATAATAAATAATAAACAATATAAATTAACTTTATAGTGTATTATTATATTTATTGTATATTAAAGAATATATTTAAAAAATACGAGATTTTTCAAAATCTACTTTTTATCTGCGTAGTCAATGTAAGACAAAATACAACAATTTTTTTTAATTTGTACAATGTTTTATATTTTTCCATAAATTTAAATAGTTTTAATCAAAAAATTACTAAGAAATGTAACAAAAGTTCATGTGTTTATCATTTTTGTTTTCTTGCTGCTATTTTACATTCGACATTTACAATATTTTTATTCTTTCACCATCTAGCTTTAAAAATTAAACATAATCGACAATCATGTTTATATAAATGAAATACATGTAAAATAACTAATTTTTGCAACTTTGGATCGCAATTTAAAAGTTGCATTGTCTATGACTAAAATCGTTAAAATATTCAAATTTGTAACAAAAAATTATTCCATATTATTCTAGTCCGTGAAGTGTCTTCATAATTACCTCATCACACGACAAGGTTGAAAGTCGAGATAATATTTTTATTGCAAACTGCATCGCATCATTTATATATTTTTTCAGACATGATTATATTATAAATTATTTTATTTTATTTACTCATGAATTCTACTTTATTGGACGGAAGTCTAAAAATAGATAATTAATTATTTTTATATAATCAATCTGCTTGTAGATATGTTTCAAGTAAAGTGAGTATTTCTGGTATAAAGTGGTACATGAGTGTTATGTTGGATAAAGGAAACTCCAGATCTACTTCATTTTTATCAAATTTAATTACAGTTAGTCAGATCCGATTACAACTATTTGAACAGAAGTAATCAGGCCTCATTATTCATTCTATTATATGAGATCTGACCAGGTTTATGCAGGTATCATACCTGATCAAAACTTATTCTAAAATTGCGTAGTCAATTAATAAATACTACGATAAACATCTGTCATGTGGGATCTCACTTATCATCAAATATGTTTTTGAATAGTGAGATAAATTCTTATCTGCTTAAATCTGATTAGATCTGATTTATTGTATATTATGAACGGTGAGCATTATACAAATTAAAATTTAACTGCTTAATATATAAAAATACTATTCTGCATTAATTTAATTATTTAATTATTGCACCACACGGTTATTATTTTAAAGTTTCCATAATATACTTGAAATATTAAATAATATTATTTTATCTTAAAATAAAGTAATACTATATTTTACTAATATTACTGAAATATTCATCGTCGTGAATATTAATTGAATAATCTTAGTATGTTATACATACATTTTAGAAATATTAATATTAATGGACATATAATATTTTAGGAACAGTGTAATAATGTTATGGTTATATTCTGTGCTATTAGGGCATGTGTTTTGAGAATGGACCATATCGTAACACAACAGTAACGTTGCCTGAACGTTAAATAAAATTAAAATAAATGTTACTATAACATTTCAGCAACGTTCGGCATGTTCGTGCGACGTTTCTGCAACGTAAGAATGTCCGCTTTATGAACGTTGCACAAACGTCACATGGAATATTGCATGAACGTTATATGGAACGTTACAGGAACTTTACAATGAACATTTCACAAATGTTATAATTTCACAATGTTACAACATTAGTGTAATGTTTATTATAACGTTCCCGGTACGTTCATGTAACGTTCTAGCAACGTTTATACCGTTTATGTAACGTTCCACGTAACGTTCGTGTATCGTTTAAAACTGTTATTTTTACGTTGCAGGAAAGTTGCACGAACATTACAAACGTTGTTGTAACGTTGCAGACAGTTTTGCGCTAATAACATCATTTTATATACACGTTGCAGCAACGTTAGAGTAACGTTTATTATAACGTTCCTGCAACTTTCATATAACGTTCCAGCAACGCTTATAACGTTCATGCAACGTTCGTGCAACGTTCACAAAGCGGATATTGCTGGAATGTTACAGTTTAATTTTTCTTACATTCTTGCAATGTTGCATCAATATTATATTTCTTTTGGGGTTCATTCGTTCGTATAGGTATTATATTTTTGTGATGACTTTTGTTCGTGTTAAGTTATCCTGCGATAAGATGCCTATATAACAGAGTCTCAAATTAATTTTTTCCAGCCGCCATATTCTATTTATTTTTTAAATATTATCACTCACCATTTTGAAATTTCTGGAGTCTTAAAAGGTAAAATTTGGGCTTGAAAATGAATTAGTGATATTGGACGTCTCAGCATTTCCTAATAGCACATAATATTATCATAATGTTATGAAATTATTATATATAATGTTTGTTAAATACTATATATTAATAAAGTAATATCATTAGAATATCATAATTATATTTTACTCCATTAGAGTTAATGCGTTAATCTATTTTTTATTTTGAAAATAATTCAAGATTGTTTTAATCATTTATTTATGAATATACAACTGATAATAAAATGTATCTTAATAATAATCATATTTTACAGTTCAAATTAATGAACACCGAGGATGGCAGTGGAAAAGGTGGTGCACTCGTAGCAGCAATCGCTCTCAGACTCAAGAAAAGACTCAAATGAAATGAAGCTTATCTGTTACCATAAGCTGGAGCAGCGTTACCTTATATTACTCGTTCAATAGAGCTTCGTAACAATTGCTGCATTAGTCGTAATTTTACGAATTCTACAATTATTCAAAAACGTATTGTATAATTGTTAAAATCGCACAATCATCTCTCGCGAGATTTTAACAATTCTTCGATTAATTCATATCTTCTTTAATTTTTCTATTCAGAAAACTCGTTGAATAATTTTTCGTTTATAAAATTAAATTTTACACAAATTGACAATACGAATTATCAATTCATTTAACTTATTTGTTTGGATGCTAAATAAAAATTTAATGAAATTATTGAACAAAACAAGAGGATATATATTAATATACATAAAAATTATATTTTATAAATGTTAATATTTACATAAAATGGGCTCAAAGTTGTAGATAATCAGCTATGAAAAAATTGGAAAATAAGTGCCATTTTTCTTAAATCTATCATGTGATACAGTGAACGAAAATGATGATTATGAAAATGAACAAAATTATAAAAGATTCCACGAAAGGATATTATTTTTTATCGCTTCTAGAGTGGAAATGTTTACTAGAAAAATTTTGCGCGAATTCAATTCGCATTTGGTTGGAGTTAACTAGTCAATGTACACCCACTGTCAGTGAATCGTGACCCCCTATATTGCTAGTTGATCTCATCCTTATAACTTCAATGGAAGAGGTACGTACAATTATCAATCCAGGAGGTCACGATGCATCGACAGTGGGTTTACTGATACCGATGTCTTGTTATCGTGTAGTTTCTTCCTTATATTTCTGAGCAACATGTGTGTGAACAAAAACTCTAACCAAAGAACTTTTGACGTTCCAATCCTACTACAAAATGATTGTGTCTTCGAATATGCGTTATTACAAAAAGGATCTCACACGAGTGTTTTAAAATGCGTTGTATTAATGAAATGAGCAACATATCCCACAATTACTACTCTTCATTTATCAATAAGTAACATCTAAACGTTATTTTGTTATTGATTATATTAAAAAAATGTTACTCCGAAAAATAAATTAGTTATAGATTCCAAGTATTTTTTGAAATTTCATATTTTATACATTGACTGTATTAATATTATAATAAGTATATATATGTATAAAATTAATATATATATAAAATGTTATGAGATTTAATGTTCATGTTTATAAAATAGTTTTTTTTTTAACACATCAAAACTACTCAATTCAGCGATTTATGTTAAGTGATTGGAAATACTGAATCGAAACCTGTCTCTGCAATTAATTAATGTTAGTATAATAAAAAACATTCAGTTCTATAATGTTATCTAATTAATAATTGGTCTTAGTATAGTATGTAGAACTTGTGATGTGACAACACTTTTGCAATACACTTTAAGTTTCGAGACCGTTTTTGCTAAAATCATTTAGCTTTATAAGATTTATTACAGATATTGAGAAAAACAGAAAATCGTATACTTTTGGCAATTATTTTTCTAAAACGTACTATTAATCCTGCAATAACGGATTAAGGTTATTAAAATACATCTGATAACTTATACATTTATTTTTTAAAGCTATAAGGATGACAGTAACACGAAATATTACACTTAAAATATCTTTTAATTACAATAATACATTTGAGATGTAATAGTTTTGTTGTGGCAAAATTTTGGCATTATATGTGCATTACCGTTGTAGGAATAAAATATTTAGTATATAATTCAAGTTCAACTCCCTTAATTATGTAAAGGCAAATAAAATTGTTAATGGATTAACATATTAAAGTAATTTTTCAAATAACAAACATTTTATTTGTGTAGTACATTTATTTCTAATTGTTCGGTCCTAATTAGCGTACAAAAAATCCCTTAATAAAGCCTTCCTTTTCCCTTTTTCTTTGTCCCGTTCTTTTTTTTTACTTCTATCCCCTCTTCTTCCCTTTACCCTTCGCCATCTCTTGTTTTTCTCAACCTGTGTCTCTCTAATTCCTTCCGTTCCTACTTTTCTGTAACCCTCATTATCTTTTTTCTCTCATTCGTTCATATATCTTCCCCTGCCATCATCGTCCTGAATCTTCTGTTTTATCTTTCCATTCTCCTTTCTTCTTTCCTACGATAGGTCTTTATCAATACCTATTCTTCATCCCTTCCTCATTTCCCTTATTTTCTCTAATTTCTACCAGTTTTCTTGTTCATTTCCCCATCTTATTCATACAATTACAGTTCGTCTATCCTCCCCCCCCTTCCCCGCTATATAACAATCCCTAATTACTACCTTTCTCTCCCTGTCTCTATCCCTCCCTTTAACTCTCTCCATACCTCTCCCCCTTGCGCTGGTCTCAGATGGTGAGGACCTTGCTCACATGGTCCAAGTCTCCAGGCTTCGTTACGGGACAGGTAGCAGCAATAATACAACTACCAAAATTAAGGCACTCTCTTTTATTCACAAAGGAAAACTATACAAAAGACTTAACAATTATCCATCGCGAGGCCGTGCCAAAGTGAATCCACAAAGGGCGAAATACAGGGCGTACAGGGTTTTTATACGACTGACTGCTCAATATCGTTGAGCGGCACGAATACGCAGCGCGAATCGTATATATTGGAGGGTACGCAAAGCGACATTATTATCAGACTCGTGCCGTAACGCTAAATATACCGCCCACACCGTTGCGGCGTCACCCAGAGTCGCAAAATTATATAACAAAAATGGTGAATATGAGCTTCTTTTAAACGGACTCCTACACTAATTATGAATATATGCATAATCACATCGACGTGGCAATCGAGAGGTCATCTTCATGAACCGGTAGAAGAGCGATTTTAGATATCGCTCGAGTGAGTTCTGAGGTTGTGGTACGAACATGGACAACGCGAGTCACCCTGTTGGGTCCCGGATGGCAGCGTACAACACGATCTAGTGGCTACTTCGACGGAGGGTAATTGGGAAGGCGTAACAGAACCATTTGTCCTGTAGTAATACCTTTGTTTTCGATGCGCCAATTCGTCCTATGAGCGGATATAATCTGAAGACCAAAGCTGCCAAAACCGTTCAAACTTCTGCCGAAGTATTGCCAACGTGTTAAACGGGAGATCGATAGGATAGCTCCACTTATCAGGAAGTGGAGCCATGGGTCTCGAGTTAAGTGCTGCTTTGATCTCACATAAAAACGTGGATATCTCCTCGAATGTAGGAATGTGGGACCCCACTACACGTTTTAAGTGGGACTTAACGCTCCGGACACCAGTCTTCCACAATCTTTAAAAATGCGGCGCAGCTGGAGAGTTAAAATGCCATTTGGTTCCATGGACTGCGAGCAATGCCAGTAATTCAGAGCTGCGAGTAGCAGACGAGAACGTGCTCTTCTTCTCACTATCGGCGCCGATGAACGTTGTGTCACAATCGCTGTGTAGATCATGAGGAGTTCCTCAACGAGCACAAGCGTTTAAACGCAGCAATAAAGGAACTCGACGCATAATCGGAGACATCCTGCAAATGGACTGCTTTTATTGTAAAACATACAAATATGCAAATGTAAGCACTGTGAGCTTCACGATCTCGACCACTCTAAATCATCTATAGGGTTTTAGTAAACTCCCAGAATCTTTATGCTGTCATCACATTGCAAGGATTTATCCCAAGCCAGTTCGTGGTTAGCTGTGTCAATTTCCTTAAGCAACTCACCGTCATTACAGACTCATTTCCTGAGGTTAAAACCTTCAGTCCGGAGTAGAGATATCAGCTGTTTTCGTGTTTGGCGAGCCGAAACTGCGTCGTCTGCACCAAACAGTCAGTCGTCAACATAGAGGCCATATTGAAGCATGGGAGCCACAGGTGGAAAGTTATTACCCTCATTTTGGGAGAGTTAACTCCAGACACGTAGTGCTAAATAAGTCGCACAAGATCCCCCAAAGATGACGGTATTAAGTCGAAATGCCGTGAGTGGTTGAGAGTTATCATAGCGCCATAGAATGCACTAATAGTCCCAATCTCGTGAATCAACTAGTATCTGAGCCGATATGTCTGAGTAATGTCGGCTGAGAAAACGTATATGTACGTCCTCCACTGCGTCAACACGGCATACAGTTCAGTCTGAAGCTTCCAACCGATCAAGAGATGACCATTGAGCTACGAGCCACTGGACTTTTGCTCGAGGCGTTGAACACAACGCGGAATTTTGTCGTCGTGTTACTCCTTTTTCACACCATGATGTGGCAAGTACACGATGGGTATACTGCAAACATTTAAAGCAGGAACAACTTCCAGGGGGCTCTGCAATCCGTAATCACACATAAAATCGCTATACTCCGAACAATTAACGGGATTGCGGGCCCAGGATATCTCTAATGAACGGAAGGTACAAATCGCAACCTCCTCAGACAAGCCGATAACAATTTGTGACTCGCTGGTGAAAGGTAGACGGACCGTGTAGCGGCCATCTAGAAGATGCGAATGCAAATTGATAACGTTTTTATCACACTGAATGTCCTCCTCAGAGAGGGACTTCTGAAATGGAAAGTCTTTAACCTCCCAGAATTTTTGGAAATAATCTTGAAAAGTAACAACTTTGTGACTGAGCAACGCATGCGCATGGAGTGCAAATAATAGTTGCGGTTGGAACATCCAGCCGGACAAAATCTAACAAAAAGATGAATTTTGCGCGATGGGTTATCCGGCTTGACCTTCAAGGATGACTGAGCTGTAAAGATCTGCTTCCAAGGCTAACTGAATAGTTTGTTGGCTTGACGGGTTATCGTTAGCTAAAATGAGTCACTAATGTGAGGCCAATTTGCGCTTGAGCATGTAATGTTCGGTATATAAGAGGTTAAATTCCGTAAGAACAAGGCGTGCGTGTGATTATGGGATCAAGTTTATCAACCGAGGAGACATAAATAGACACAGCATTTGAAATAGAATCGGCGGATATTCTGCGAATCCCTGAGACCGACGTGGAAGCCCTGGCTAACAGAGCGTTGAGTGTCCGAACGAGGGCTTCGGAGATTAAAGTCCAAGTGGAACCCTGATCAATCAGAGTCTGAACCTTCCTGATACGTCCGTTGACAGCGCGGACAAGAATGTTGGCGGTGGCAAGTACAATTTGGGAAGATATAACCGGACTATTCAAGGTACGATAAGTTCGGGCAGCATTCGAAGTTCTGGGAATCGTAGAGCAGCCGCTCAGTTTCGCAGGTGATGTGAGCCTGTGCAACAATAAATGGTGTCGTTGTTTACAATTGGAGCAGACATGTTTACTGGGGCATACTATCCATTTATGCAGAGCTAGACAATTTGTGCATACATTATGCTTCTCCACAAAGACGAAGCGTTTGTTCACATCATAATTGTGGAACCGTTGACACTGAAAAAGGTGATTAGAGGAGCAAGCGGGACACGATTTATTTACGTCAGTGGCGTGAGACTCCAGCAGCGCCTGCAATCACAACAGACTGCGTATGCGATGCGAGTCTGTTTATGTGCGGCATGTTATTCGTCACAATGCAGGAGAAAAACAAAGTGTCAAAGTCGTGAGCTCGCGAGCAGAATTCAAGGAAGTGTATCAACTAACGCGAAAGTTAAGTACGAACACGGCACGATACACCGACAAGCCGAGAACGCGTCGAGCATACGCGAATCAAGCCGTGGCGATAATAAGAGCAACGAGGGGCAGCGCAAAGTAAGCGTTGCAGTAAGCGATCACTGTCAAATCAACGGCGAAACTACCGGCACGTGGTCTTTCGAAATTCACTTTTGAGTACACGCGGTAATCATGAGAGATTACATACCACATCTTGTAAATTAATGTTTTATAGCGTTTATCGTCCGGATTTCTCAAGTGGCTGCACGAGGTCCAAAATGGAGGAGGGCCCAAATGTTCTTGTAGCGTACTTTCTTTAACGCAGGATGGTGCAGTATTAATATTTATTTATGTAAAGAAAAAAAAAAGCGCTGGTCCCGGATGGCGAGAACATCGTTCATAGGGTCAAATTCTCCAAGCTTCATCATGGGATAGCCAGCAGCAATAATACAACTACTGAAATTAAGACATTCCGTTTAATTAACATAGGAAAATTATACAAAATGTACAATTATCCATCGCGCAACCGTGCCAAAGTGAGTCCGCAAAGGGCGAAAAAAAGGCGTCACGATGCGTACAGGGTTTTTATACGACTGACTGCTCGATATCGTTGAGCAGCACGAATATGCAACGTGAATCGTAGATTTGTGGGGGTACGCAAAGCGGCGATATTATCCGATAAGTGCCGTAACGAGAGATCGCGCCTGAAAGTGGGCACACGACAACGCAACGCTAAACAAAACCGATTTGAGCATTAAAAAGATAACTGTCGCTAATAGTAACTGATTGTTAAATGTCGTTTTATCAGTTATGGTTATTTCTGACAGTATGTTAATTATATAGGCAACTTCAAGTACCATGTAAAAACGGAATCCGCACTTACTTGTTTTCTTCTGGAGAACCCGTCATGGTTCGGATATCTGTTTCATTTAGGGACTCCAATATGGTTCGAGCACCCGTTTCAATTGAGTTGAAGTTTTGTTTTGTTTATTCACCTCGACTGAGGTATTTGTATAAGTATGGGTATTCTCTATTAACTTCTTCTCGATTCAGATATCCATGTTAGTTCAGGAATTTGTTTCAGATGGATTCAAATTTTGGTTATAATTTGCGTCTCATTGTAGGTTCTAGTCTGTAATTGGGTATCTGTTTTGATCCAGATACTTGTTTTAATTTGCATCTCTTTTCGATATATGTATTGGTGCGGATACCTGAACCTTTTGTAGTACGAAATGGTTAATAAATATATTTTATCTAGAAGATACTTTTAAGAGATTGAAACGTTATAATATTGTATAAAATTGCTCTCATTGATTATATTCATTTACACGAATTCTGTACAAAAGCTGTAAACAAAATAAAAAAACCAGGGGAGAGCAACTAGATTTTGTTCATGCAAATTTTATACTAAATGTTTTCTTTGCAGATATGTGTGATCTCAACAACCTCGGATAACCATATCGTATGTTATAAAGGAGATAAAAAAATTATTACATACCATATGAAATGCGATTTTACTTGGGCTTAAATTGAGTTGAAATAACAGTTATATAATGCTTAGTGATTACGTTAAGGTTAGAGTAATATTATAGATTGTCTTTACGCTTATGTTCCTCCTATTGGTTATTAGTACGGTTATCTTATTGATTACAGTCACTTTTATGTACAGTTATCACGACCGTTACCCTGAGGAATTTTATTTATGAAAATTAAGCACAACAATAATAATTCATGATAATTGTCACGTGGCTGAGTTTTGGAATTGAATAATTTGTTTACAAAAATGTGAATATCGTCGACATCATTTAAATTGTGGAAACTCATTCGTTATCTGTACTCACATTGTAATTTCTTTGATCTATATGTTTGAAATCTCTTCAACAAAAGTACGGAAGGACCAGTTGATGCTAGTATAAGCGAAACAAAAACTCCTCCAGTACTGGTTCAAATAAGTGGTGCCTGCAAAGTAAGAATAACATATTATGATCTAGTAATTTCTGTAGATACGCTCCAACACTCTCCTTTTGACCAAGATTATCGGCAGTTGTATCGCATCAAGTGGCTTTGATAGAGTTTGTATATCATCAATCACAAAGTACCTACAAAAAAATGATGTCTTAAAATAATTAAAACTTTTTGAATCGGATTCAATTTTCAATTGTCTAGTTTACATATTGAATGATATTTTCATTAAATGAGGATTTGATATTTGTTTTTATATTTATTTTTATTTATCATTATTTATTCACATTTTTCTACAAATAATGTTTTCAAAATTATTTTACAAATTAAATTAAGCTTAATAATAGTATTTGCTTACGCAACACCAGTTCCACCATATAATGGAGGAATCGAAAGAATTTGTTCTGTTTTACTGTCAGAAACAATAATTGCCAACCAATCAATCTTTTCTGCATGAAGCTTGTCTTGTAGCAGTTTGACATCCTAAAGGAAAATTGTGGCATTCAGTTGAGTGGAAGGAAACTGTTCTAAGACCCTGTTAATTACTAATGACCTAACATCATAACTCAATACTTCAGATATTGCAATAATTAATTGAATAGCGTTTCGATCAGAAATCATGCATTTGTCAAGTTGCGGCCAATTTTTTTATTGAAAATGTTTTCTCTACCGCGAGACATTTTTGGTATTGACGGTTCTGCACCTAAATATTTTTGAGGAAAATTGTTTCCTTGGCTTGAACTTTGAAAACTTTCACTGCTTTTGATTAATTCTACTAAATTATCTAAAAAATAACATTAATAAAAATAATAAACTAAACAAACTCTAATCAATCCCTGTGATTGAACGTGATGATGATGTTTTTTTAATAATTATGGTCATGAGGTTTGTTTAGAAGAGTAAAACACATGTCTCTCTGACATGACAAATCATTCATATTTGGCATGTATAGAGAAATTGGGGCTGCGATATTTCGCGACCGATTTGTATTTTGTTGCAAAAACGATCGCCTACCCCCTCAGCGGGTGGCGCAGTCGTTTCTATCGCTAAATCTGTCTTCACTCTTGTTGCAGAAAGTGAGAAAGAGTGATTGCAAATCATGTATAAATCATCACATATAAATTAATGATTAATTGTTTTGGAATAAATATACAATATGTAACTTTATCATTGTTATTTATAATACGATAAACTATTGGGTTGTTTGGATAGTAATTTCGTTTTCTCCCAACAGAGGACTGAATTGTATTTTTTCTCAGCCAACTTCACACTTAAGCCGCATTATCATTATATATTTTGACAGCTGATATAGCAAGGCTTGTTTGTGAAAAAGTTTGTGAAAGCAGCATTTTCGGCATATTATACTTTTTTACTATCGAAAAGGTAAAAATGCTGTTCAAGCAAGAAAAAAATGAATCGATGTGTATGGAGAAGATGTATGCACACAACGCCAGTGCCAAAATTGGTTTGTAAAATTACGTTTCGGCAATTTTGATGTTGAAGATGCACCACGTTCTGGAAGGCCAGTTGAAGCTGATGAAGACAAAATAAAAAGACATTGGTTGATTCAAACCGCCGAATAACAACTCGTCAGATCGCTGAGAGATTAAAAGGTATTGGACCAAAATGGGAAATATATAATTAAATAAAATATTTATATAATATAAGAAAACTTTTTTTCATTTTCACCAAAAGAAACGAAATGACTTTCCGAACAACCCAATATTACGAAAACTACAGTTTTTGCTTAAAAACACTGCATCATGACAGATTAATCTGTCAATCAGCAGGTTCTCGCGGCATCCTGATGATCCCTTTTTCGATCCTCTTTGTTCGTGTATCTCTTGCCATACCGGTTCAGTTGTCCTCACCAATCTATTATTCAAGATTTTTGTAAAGACCTTATACAGATTGTTGAGGCAAGTAATTGGTCTATAATTTTGAGGCTGAGACAGATCACCTTGCTTTGGTATTAGTACCGTACGCTCTTACACCAACCACGCGGGAACGGGTTGCTCCTTATTCAGAAAGATTATTATTATTTGATTTTTATTTTTCTATTTAAATTATATAATTGATAATACATATAAAAGAAAATATATAACAAATAAAAGAGAAGAAAATATATAATAATGAAAATAATTTAATTTATCATCTTTTACTTAGTAACACTAAATACTGATTATGATACATAGTTTTAACTAAAAAATTACTACTTGCGTGAATTTTAGGATACCCATTAAGGTATGTATTATCAATAAAATCGCATAAAAATATATTAATTTGCTAATAAATTGTAGCTATCAAAATAATGCTGCAAGTGTGAGTAATCTAAGTAATGCAGAGTTGCAAGTTCTAGTTTTAATTACAAGATAAAGACGAAAAATATGTCAAATTAATAACTGTACTTCGAACAATTGTTCAATCTTTAAAACAATCATTGATTTTATCCTGTAACTAAAATTGGACATTAAGGGGAGGTTCTTTTTTAAAATTTTCAAAATAAAATCGATTTTTCAATCCTTGAAGTGTCTAGAATATGGGGATGGTGAGCTTTTGTCGATCCGTGCATTATTTTAGTTTGTATTGCCGAATTACCAATTGAGCGTCGAGGCCGAAAAAATCTAGCATTTTAACGCAGCGGGACGCTCGGACTTTTACACGTTTTAAAGGCGTACGAATGAAATCTCTTGGACGTGTGGACACTGTATAATTAAAATAGGTTCCTGTATGCCCTGTAGGTAGAGCTGCGAGTTATAGTATTTTAAATCTCATTAAGATGCGCCGTCTGAAAGTCGAAAACTTCAGTCGGCATCGCCGCGTGTCTGTAGTTGTGAATACAGGTTGTTGTAAACGTATTTTTTTGTAGAAATGCCGAATTTATATCTAAAAGGTACGTGAATTATTAAAAATACAGGGAACATTGTAAAAAAAAAGAAAATTCTGGGAAATCAGCACACCGTCGATACTAACGCAGATTATGCGAGTATTTTTTCCAAAAAACTGATAGACGTCGAGTACCATAATATTGAGATTGATAAAAACAATAGTTATGCCAGATTGCACTTATTGTATATTTTCAATTTTAATTTTATCATTATACAATTTTTAATTTTATATTTATATAATATAATTTTAATATATGTATTAAATACATGCGTTTATTGGAACTTGAATTGCAAAGTATCAATACATTTTGTGGACTTATGGACTTAACAAAGGGTTTTTCAAATAAAATGTACTACAACATTCTTGACAACTTGTTTACGGCATCCAAATTTGTTTTTGAAGTCTGTCAAAAAAAGCTATTCAAGAAATCCAGCAGAATACCGAAGCAGGAAACGAAGCGCGACATTTAATTGTATCTGGAGACGCCACTTGGAAAAAGCGAGGCTTT
>JABFPR010000139.1:0-14161 GCA_022817345.1 Neoscelio sp. ZL-2020
TGCCAATTTCAACGCTTTGAAATTCTTTGTGCAATTTAACAGAAGATAAATCTTTTAAGTTATGAAAAAATGTACCATTATGTGGTATTTTATTGTTATACAAACACAAATAAAAGGAATTTTTTGCTACATTTTTTAAAAAACGATTTAAGAATATGTCAACTTTATGTGAGGCCAGTTCAAGCATTTGTTTAAAAACAAATTATAACTTGAAATAATCATGAAGCTAAAAAATTTTATTTTGTTTCATTTAATTGTTGTTATTACTTCATGAATCATCATTTGTATACAGAAATAGTTGTTAAAATCACCATAAAACAATGGTATTGTATGAGCAATCTGACAAAGAATAAATTTTAAAAATTAATAGTTTTTTCTTTTAAACTTATTTATTTAGAGTTATTTACTTCTAGGAGAATAAGTATTATGCATGATAAAATATAAATAGTGTTTAGAAATAGTGGGACATCCTAATTGTCTCGAGAAATATGCATCAAATTACAAAATTGAAGATTACAGAACAAAAATTTGATATTGTTACGTGAGCTACTTAACAATGTCAAAATTCTCATTTATTTATTGCAATTTTGAATTTTACAGGAAAAAAGAAAAATTGTTATCTGAAACATTTTTTTCGACCGATGCAATAATCACAAGTTAATGAATGTTTGAAATGGTATGCGTACCTTCCTGGGCGCCTCAAATTTATGGAAATTTGATTTTTAAACTATAAAAACTAAACCAAATTATAACAAAAAAATAAATAAATAAAATTTACTTACGGGTGATACAACACTTTCTAGCGATCATTAGAATTAAGAAATAAAATTTTTTTTTGCTCTTTCAAAAAAGACGGCACTCGCCCCCATTCTATTTAAGATCTATCCCCACTCCCCCATAAACATCAAGGTCGAGACGTTAGGGAGCTTAACAATATCACCATTACATGGATACTTTAATTCCATAAAATTTTTGTCAGAAAATTTTACATCAGTTTCATATACTTCAAACGCTTACGTATACAGAATTTCAAATACTCATAACTTGTTATGAATTCATCATTCGAAGAAAATATTTTAGACAATAAATATGTATTTTCTCCTGTAGAATGCTACTCTGCAATAAAAACTGGGAGTTTTCAATGAAATTTGAGAAGTCCCCCGCCTCATCTGGGAGAGGATGGCAGGTGCGGCTTCATATAAACATAGTTGGAAAGCACCTTTGAAAATGTTAAAGTTTTGTTCTGATAAACTGTTTTATTTCCCTAACGTAACAGGTTGTTAGCAGATCTGTAGATTGAAGGTTTCTTCTCTACTTCAGCAATAGTGCAGAAAGATAGAACTACGAGTACAATGAAAACATCTTGGTTCTATGTCGATTCAATGTAGAAACGTCCGCTTTGAAATTGCTAGATTTAACATTGAAGGAAAAATTTAATTAAGGAAATTAATTGAGTGAAGGTAGAATCTACGTATCTGACATGTAAACTTATTGACTAAAAAAGATTCGCATAACGCAAGACATTTATATGTGCGATTTATTAATCGACATTGTTCAAATGAGGTAGAAAAGTGAGATTTGTTTTTAGATGTATTTGATTTATTACTTAAAGTTATAATTTGTTTTCAAATAAATAGTTGAGTTGACTTCACACCAACTTGGCATATTCTTAATTTTAAAAAATACCGATCAACAAATTTATGTTTTTTTTTATAGCAATAAAATACTAAAATGATTATAAAGTTTAGAACAATAAATTTCTTGTAATTATTCAAATCTATTCTTTGTTTCATTGTAAATAAAATACCACAGTTCTTTTGTGAAGATTTGTATTAAAATCATACATTCGTATTATTACTTAATATTTTAATTTGTTTTTAAATAAATGGTTGTACTTACATCTGAACAAGCTGACATAATCTTAATTAAAAAATTAAGAACGTAAAGAATGAAATTTCGCTAATGTACAGACAATATTTTTTTCCATATCATAACAGGTGGTATATGTCTCATATTTTGTTTCGAGTCTGTTTACATTTTACCGCAGAAACATGCAAACAGTCTATTTATCGTAGTCCGCGGGTTTTGCGGAATTCGACGATATTAAACACTCGTATTTATTCAAAATACATTATTTTTAAAATAATTAGGTGAATTTCAACGAAAAAACACCGCTCGCATATGACACTAGGAATCGGACCCAGGTCTCCCAATTTCCGGTTGGTTGTTTTATCATCTAAACTATGCCAAGCGGCGATCTCCACTCGCTAAAACTCACTACTTCAATTTCCAATTTGTATAACGTCAAATCTGGTGGTGTCAGGAAGTATTTTGTTAGCTAATACCTTAATATTAAATTATTATTTTTAATGAAGCTAATTTCGTCTGTTAAGTAATTATATTCAGAAGGTAAAGAATGGAATTTCGCTAATGTACAGACAATATTTTTTTCCATTTCATGACAGGTGGTATAAGTCTTATATTTTGTTTCGAGTCTGTTTACATTTTACTGCATAAACATGCAAACAGTCTATTTATCATAGTGTGAGGGTTTTGCAGAATTCGACGATATTAAACGACGGAAATTAGGAAACCTGGTTCCGGTTCCCAGTGCCATTAGCGAGCGGTCTTTTCTTCGTTGAAATTCACATAATTACTTCAAAAATAATGTATTTTGGATAAATAGGAGTGTTTAATATCGTCGAATTCCGCAAAACCCTCAGACTATGATAAATAGACTGTTTGCATGTTTCTGCAGTAAAATGTAAACAGACTCGAAACAAAATATAAGACTTATACTACCTGTCATGAAATGGAAAAAAATATTGTCTGTACATTAGCGAAATTCCATTCTTTACCTTTCCGTTTGACCTGCATTTTTTCATAAGTGAAAGGCGCACTTTGAATATATTATCATCGCTAGGATAAATGTTTTTCAGCCGACGGTATAATACCTTTCAAATTGTCATCGGTTGTTTGACAGGTAGAAATAAGAGCTCTTTCCAAAAAAGATTACATCATATATTTTATGAAAAACTGCGGCCTCTTCAAACGTTTATGAAGCGTGCCTAGAGGAAGGAGTTTTCCCCCAAAACTGGTAAAAACAAGAATTGGTACTTATACCTAAGGGTAAAAAGCAGCCCGACGATCCTTCGGCTTATAGACCAATATGCCTGTTGGACACGGCAGGCAAGGTTCCCGAGAGACTTATCTGCAATCGATTGAAGGCATATACGGAGGGTAGTCGTGGACTGTTCGTTAACCAATACGGATTTAGGAAAGCGAAATCTACGGTGGAAGCTATCAATAAAGTAGTCGACGTGGCTCTTAAGGCCCTTTCTGGCAAGCGTTGGAAAGGGGGAGCTAAAATGTACTGCCTTATAATCACCGTGGATGTAAAAAACGCGTTCAACTCTGCGAGGGGGACTCTGCATTATGAACGCCCTAACAACTATGGAGGTCCCAATGTATATCAGGAGGATCATTGCAAACTATTTTGTTGATCGGACGTTGGTGTATAATACAGATTCTGGACGAAGAAACTACACTATTGCAGGAGGTGTTCCACAGGACTCGGTCCTTGGACTAATATTGTGGAATGTTATATACGATGCCATCTTTCGGCTCCTTTTGCCAGAAGGTGTTGAAACGGTGGGCTTTGCGGATGACTTGACCGTGATCGTGATCAGCTAATACCTGGATGAAGTTACGTACATGGCAAATGTAGCTGTTACAAATACCCGACCAGTTCTCGTGACCAGTAGGAAAGTAAGAGAGACCATCACTCTCGCAGTAGGAGATTGCGACATCCCGTCTCAAATACGATACCTTGGTGTGCTGACAGACGCCAGGCTGCAGTTTCACGAACACCTGAAATTTGTCGCTGAGAAAGCATTGCGGGTTGCGAACGCTTTAGTTCGAATTATGCCGAATATAGGAGGACCACGACAGAGTAGAAGAGACCTTCTATCTGGCGTTGTTAGCTCGATCCTGCTCTGCGCGGCTCCGGTTTGGTACAACGCCGTGGCTACCAAAACGTAGCCACACCGTAGAAGTGCTCTGAGGGTTACTCGGGTTTTTCGCACTGTGTCAAATGATGAAGTGTGCGTTATAGCGGACATGCCACCAATAGATCTTTTGGTTGCCGAACGAGCATGGAACTACCGGAGATGTTGCGAAGACAGCGAATTAAATCGCCGCGACATTGCAAAACTAGAGAGATTGGAAACGGAGAGATTATGGCAGCAACGGTGGGACTCATCAACTTCTGAGAGGTATACTCACCGACTCTTACCAAGATTATCTATCCTGATCAATAGAAAGCACGGAAAAGTTGACCACTACCTCACCCAGCTATTAAAGGGACACGGATGCTTTAAAGCATACCAATGCCGGTTTTATCTGAACGACGATCCAACATGTCCTATATCTGAGCTACAAATCGAAGACGTAGAACGTTGCTTCTTTCATTGTCAACGATTTGAAAACAAAAGAGAGGAGCTCAAGCATACCTTAGGATAACGGCCAACTCCGGAGCCCATCGTTGGTCTGATGGTAGCCTCTAAGGCAAAGTGGAATGACGTCGCAAGTTTCGCGGCTTGCGTTCTAAGAGCACTGAGAAACGAGGAACGTAGGAAGAGGCCAGCCCGCGGCTTAACTTTTGAGAAGGGCGCTTAGCCAGTCTCACCTGACGGCAGTCCCGCGAAGTGGTAGCGGAGAATTCAGGGTTCGGGGGTTTAGTGGGTAGTAATCTTAGGATTGAATCCCACATGCCCCTTGGTGATGTCAGAAGAGATGACACTGAGGCATGCATAAATGCATTCCACCAACCTTCACAAAACACACACACACACACTCCTCCTCGACGAAACAACACCTTGAAGTAGGTCTCCAGGGACTGGGTGACCACAGTACGACCGCAGTACTTCAGTTGTGGAGAACTTGGCCACTGTCGTATCCAACGTTACAAGTGAAAAAAGAAAAAAACCTTTGATAATCTTGGAGTAAAGATTGAGCAACTCTTCGAGTATGTGAAACTACGAAACAACGTCTACCATGAGATTAAACGTCTGGCTAGCGCCATTTGAAATCTCTATGATCAAGCATCTATCCTCGGCGCAAGAGTTCTATACCAGGGAGAACAGCTGGGACTACAAGTTGGTACGCAGACGTTTCCGGGGCTGATGAATGAGTACAGATCGGTGATGGACAGAGTAAAAACCCCGAAGAGAAAAGAGAATTTACCTCCGTTTAGGGATGAGCATACCTCAAAGAAGAGGAAGGAGAAAACGTCAACGGAGACGAAGTTGTACGTTGAAGCTATGCAAACTGCGAAATGTTTGACCGAAGAGATGGATGAGGAATGGCGGAAGGTTAAACGTGGGAAGCAACGAAAAGCCCAGTCCAGGTCCCCACAATACACTGTACAGCAGTCAAAGTCAATGCGACTTAAAACAACGCGAACGAAGCCTACACGACCAAACGCCTTCATAATTAAGGCAAATGAGAACTCATCTTGTGCAGAGTTATTGCGTAAGCTTAAAAGCGATCCTAGTTTGGAAGACCTGGGCAGAAATGTAGAAACCACATTGGAAGGCATGGCAGAAGTGAAAACTGTGACACATGAGATCCAAGTGGAGCTGATGGATTTGGATGAATTGACAATCAGAGAGGAAATCTGTAAAACCCTGAAACAAGAATTGGAAGGAGCCCAGACTATCAAGGCAGACTCTGTCCGATCCATCAGGAAGGCTCATGGCGATACACAGACTGCAGTTCTCAGTCTTCCAGTGGACACTGCTAGGAAAGTTGTAGCACTGGGAAAAATTAGAGTCGGCTGTGTTATCTGTCGCATCCGCGAAAGGATCAGCCCTACGAGATGTTTCAAGTGTCTGCAATACGGCCATTTAGCGAGAAACTGTCAAGATAGTGACGACAGGTCTAAATTATGCCTGAAGTGTGGTGAGGAAGGGCTTGTTATAAAGACATGCACAAACAACTCTAAGTGTGTACTATGCCGAGAAAAAGAGGAGGGTGGAAAGTATGATCACATCTGCGGTAGTAGTAGGTGCCCGTTATATCAGAAAGCCATTCAGAGTTTGAGTAGAAATCTTCCGCTGAGACAAGGAAGGAGATGAGATTGCTACAATTGAATCTAAATCATTGCGAGGCTGCACAAGATCTGCTCTTTTAAACAGTTTACGAATTGGACATGGACGTTGCCCTTGCCGAGTTGGGGAGACTCTACTGGACACCTTTGCCTCGTTAAATGTTGTTCTGATGAACATTGGGGCAAAACCTACATTTGCAAGAGGTTACAATACCTCTATCATTGATCTGACGTTCGCAAGTGAATTGTGAGTGTCTTGTGAGTTTGGACCTGACATGAAAGGTCTGTGACCACTACACGCATAGTGACCACCAGGCCATTCTCTGTGTCATTTCTAAACCCAAGAAGCCGAGAAAACCAATGGTACAAACTGGGTATTACGGATGGAGAGTAAAGGCTTTTGATAGGGAACGTTTGCTATTATGATGCAGGAAGATGTCGTTGTAACTGGCTCACCTGACGAAATGGTGGGGAAACTGATGGGTCACGTCATGAAAGCTTGTGCAGCGTCGATGCCGAGGATATAGAGGAAGGACTATCGTCGACCAGTATACTGGTGGAACGAAAACATCTCCGAACTCCGGAGGAAGTGCAAGCGCAATCGAAGACTGTACCAACGAGCAAGAGAAAGAGAGAACTACCATGCTTTGCATGAGCGGTTTCAACAAGACGTAGGGCCCTTGTTTAAACTACTGCCCTTGTTTAAAGGCTATCAAGGCGAGTAAACGGCGGTGCTGGAAGGAACAATGTAATGGAGTAAATGAAGATCCTTGGGGTAAACCGTACAAGATAGTGATGACTAAATTGAAAGGCTTCCCCATGCCGGTACCGACCTGCCCAGATTTGTTGAGTAGAATCGTCACTTCACTCTTCCCTGAACAACTGGAAGCGAAAACCGACGAAACTCTGCCGATAAATACAGAAAATGTGACACCGATTACATTAGAGGAATTATTGGCGGACTGTCGTAAGATCGGGGATGACAAAGCGCCAGGCTTGAACAACGTTTCAAGCGCTGCCCTTCGAACTCGACTAGATATATTTCTTAATGTCTACAACACGTGCCTCCGGTTGGGAATCTTTTATCACCGTTGGAAGCAACAGCGTCTTGTTCTTCTTTCGAAGGGCAGAAAGCCCAATATGCCTACTAAATACTGCGGGAAAGGTTCCTTGAACGGATCATTGGTGGTCGACTTGTGTCGTACATCTAAAAAGGCCTTTCCGAATATCAATTCGGTTTTAGGAAAGCACGATCAACGGTGGATGCCATTGACAAGGTCGTTCAGACTGCCCGCAAGGCTCTCGAAGGCAGAAAATGGAGAAGAGGTGCCAAAAAGTACAGTGCCGTCGTGACGTTAGACGTCAAGACTGCCTTTAATTCGGCAAGATGGAGCTGCATTCTAGATGCAATCCGACTTCTAAGAGTCCCTGAGTACATTAGGTCAATATTCGCTGACTATTTCAGGGATAGAACATTGATGTACTCAACTGCCAACGGACCCAAGACCTATGACATCACGGGTGGGGTGCCGCAGAGAACAGATAGATCTTGACCCATTGTTGTGGAACATCATGTATGATGCGGTGTTGTGACATCGGATGCCCTAGGGAACGCAAATGATCGGCTTTTCCAATGATGTCGCTGTGGTCACCGTCGCAAAATACGTAGAAGAAATCACCCAGATATCCAATGAGGCCGTCGCTAACATCCGGCAATGCATGTTAACGGTTTTACTACAACTGGCGGACCACAAGACCGAGGCCGTCCTCTTCACAAGCAGAAAACAGAGAGGTTTCCACTCTTAGGGTCGGGAACCATGAAGTTCATTCACAGCCATCACGTACTTGGGTGCTAGACTTCGGTTCAGCGGTCACATGCGCATCTGCAACGAAAAGGCGGCTTGTGACCACGTAGATTTTGCTTTACGCAGCTCCCATTTACGCGGACGCTATGTCTACAAAGGCAGGGTACGTTGTTGCCGGTCGAGCTCTTTGCTACAGAACGCCAACGGATTTTTCGCCGCAAACGACGAGTAGGGGAGGTTAATCAATGAGTGATTAGCAACGAAGAGATAAACGAAACCGTTATGGAATGGCAGAAACGTAGGAATACGGCAATCACATGGAGGTGGACCTACCGTCTTATCCCGGATATCACTGCATGGATCGGACGAAAGCATGGACAGGTTGACTTCTATCTCGCTCAGCTACTTACGGGTCATGGCTGTTTCACAGGTTACTAGTTTAGGTTCAAGCTGGACAGCGATCCTACATACCCAGCTTGCCCCAAAGAAAACGAAAGCGTGGAATATGTTTTCTTTGAGTATTCACGTTTTCTAGGTGAACGAAAGAAACTACACCAGATTCTCCATGAACAACTGTTACCCGAGAACATCGTCACCTTAATGGTGGTCTCCGAGCAACACTGGGATTCCATAGCTGGATATGCGACCCGCGTTCTCAAGAAGCTGAGGTTCATGAACAGACAGAGGAGAAGCCTATATGATAAAAATAGTGAAAAAAAAACATGTCGTCTAATATGTAGCAAAAGCTCTTCAGCCGACTTGCCCCACTCGCAAAAAAATGCCTGACGGCGGTCTCGCGGGGGGCATGCTGGAGTATAGGGAGGAGGTTTTAGTGGGTAGAAATACCACACGCTGGGCAGCTCGGGCTGTTCAGTGTCTTTTCAAGATTTACACCTACCCTCGTAAAAAAAAAACAAACAAACCATGTAGGTCTCCAGGGACCGGGTGAGGAGGCTTGCGCGTTCCGAAGACGTTGAGAGCTACGCCGACGATAGGGTAGCTATCAGTAGAGTCAACCAAGCCGGACAGGTCGAAACAGAGGAACCAGACAAAGATTGTTTCATCGAGGGGAGCCTGAAACACCAACGTGGCGCGTCTCCAGATAGCGGTTAGGGGAACGCTCACTAGATATAGTGGGTAGGAGGGAAACTAAAAATACCTCCCATGGGCCAAACGAGAATAGTCCAGTTAAATCTAAACTACTGCGAGGCTGAACAGGACCATTTATCCCAGACCGTTCGTGAGTTGGAGGCAGATGTGGCTATTATTCTCTGTGAACAATATAGCAGTTTGAGAGAAAACATATGTGTAGCTGATTCCACTTGTCGAGCGGTCATATGGACCTGCAGACATCGCCCATACCAACAGAGAGTGGAGAGACTAAAAGACGAGCAAAAATCGAAGGAATAATCTTTAACATTTGGCTTCACCTAATGCTCCAATAGAGGACCTTGAAGACTTTCTGAACCATTTGGTTCGTGATGCTAGAGGCCGCAGTCAGAGGACTGCGGTTATCGCTGGAGATTTTAACGCGTGGGCAGTTGATTGGGGTTGTCCGGAAACGAATCGAAGGGAATGAACGGTGTTCGAAGTCTTTTCCTTCGTGGACATTATCTTGGTTAACATGGAAAATACCCATACATTCCGCAAAGTAGGAGTGGGGTCGGTGGTAGACCTGACATTTGTCAGTAGCTGCCTTCTGTGAGGGATTTTTGGGTGGGAAGTCAGGGAGGAATATACTCACAGTTGCCACCAAGCTATAGTATACGAAATGCACTAACCTGGAAAGATAAACCGTGGAATACAAACGAGAAGGACGCGATTTACTGGATATAAGCCAAGGCATTCGATGAGGGTATATTCCGTCTTGCGATGAAGGGTGCCAAAACATCGGGAGCAGCTGATACCAAAGTTCGTGAATTGATGAATAGTGTTAACAGAGCCTGCGATGCAGCCATGCCGAGACGACAGTATGCAAATCACCATCAGCCGGTCTATTGGTGGAACAAAAAGATCGTCGAATGCCACAAAAATTGCCATCACGCAAGAAGACGGTTCCAAAGAGCTCGAGGTAGAGACAATTAGGACGACGATGATAGGCTATCCTTTAATCTACACCTTGAAGGAATCAGTGTGAAGGCCGGCAGGATTACTGCAGCCTTATCCCGCATAATGCCAACATCGTAGGACCGAAATATACTCGAAAGAAACTTCTGGGATCGGTTGTGACGTCAGTCATATTGTATGCGGCTCCTGTATGGGCGACAGCCATGACAGTGGCGGCATATAGTAGGAAAATAACGTCTGTTTACCGCATTAATGCCTTGAGAGTTGTCAGCGCTTTCCGCACCGTATCCGATGATGCGGTGTGCCTGATTTCAGGAATGATGCCAATCGACATCTTTACAATGGACAGGAAACGGCAGTACAACAGCCGCAGACACAGGAGAACCAGGCACTGATGCAAGTGTGTCTCTCGCAGAATGGCAACTACGCTGGGACCAACCCGAAACGGGAAAATGGTCGCACCGTCTCATCCCGTCGATAGGAACGTGGATAAATCGACAGCATGGCGAGGTCGATCACTACCTGACACAAATGTTGTTGGGACATGGGTGCTTCAGTTTATACCTACATCGGTTCAGACTGGAGAAAACCCCAGGAGGATGCGGAACATGTGTTCTTTCACTGACCGCGTTTTGTTGGTGAGCGTGACGCTCACTGAGCGGATGCTCAGAGAGCGGACAGCTCCGGAGAACATAGTAGGGCATATGGTATCCTCCGAAGACCGATGGAAGACTATCAGCGGTTGTACTGCACGAGTCGTGGGAGTGATTGAGAAATGTAGCCTGATATCGGCAATCCTACTTCGGTGAGGTAACATTGGAGGAAAAGCTACGGCTATGAACGCTTCCCCTACGGGGGGAGCCTGAGACCCCTACGTGGCGCGTCCCCAAGTGGCGGATCGGGGAATGCCCGCTGGATTTGGGAGGAAATTAGTGGGTAGGAGGGAAATTAAAATACCTTCCGCGGACCAAACAGGATAGGGGAGGTACCCCGATAACAAATCAAGCATGGAGTACGACCATATTGAAAATGTTTACGGTGCAGAGGGTGGAACCCTAGTACCGGCAACAGGCCAGGGTGCGCGAGCAGGCCCGCAGACGTCGTCAACATACGACTGCAGCTCTAAACCAGTGGCTCACTTGGCTGGTCTAGAGTCAAATGCTACAAGCAATAATATCCCACACTGCAAGCAAATTGCTAGGATAGAGGAAGAGGAGGACTTGCAGGACTCGCTGGAGGCCCTTCAGGAGTAGAGGAGGAAACGCAGGTAGGCGCAGGATCTTCGACAAAGGATGCAGTGACAGACTGTCGGCACCAACCAAGTTGACAAAAGTGAAATTCGCATGCGGAATAACACGGAAAGCGTTATCGCAATAGCGGTGATAGCCTGAGGGACGGAACATCTGAACGACGTAACGAAAAGAAGGCCAGGCAAGCGGATGGACTCCTGGAATGGCCCAAGGACCAACCGAAGAAAAAAAAGAATGAGAAAGTTCAACAGAAAGCACAACAGAATGCAGAGGAAAAAAAGAAGTGAGAACAGCGAGCATTCCCGTCAGCCAGGAGAAGAAGCTGAAGAGAAGAAGGAACTACGAACCAAGGACACGTCCAGAAGCCGGCCTTATTAAGCCAGCAATCGGGAAGACATTTGCCGATATTCTGAAGGATATTCGTGGCAGGGTTAACCCGGAGGACAGCGGAATGAACATTCGATCCATCTGACGGACACAAGCCGGTGCGGTACTCCTAGAGTTCAACAGGACAACGGAGAAGGAGAATAGGGAAAAATTCGATAAAGCCCTGAAGGATGCCGTAGGACAAGCCGGGGACGTAAAGCTCATGATCCCACGAATAACACAAGAGATCCGCGAACTCGACAGCGTAACAACCGCAGCAGACGTAGAACAGGCAGTCAAACGAAACCTTGCGGCACACGCAGAAGAAGTCAAGGTGTCGGAGAAAAATCCCAACGGTCGGTGACAAAAACTGGCTATCCTGGAAAAGGAAGAGAAATATGCTCGAAAACTGCTGGAGATGGCTCGAATTAAGATCGGATGGGTAAACTGCAGGGTGCGGAGGAGAACAATGGTAACGCTGTTACCGATGTCTGGGATACGGGCACCAATCGCGCAATTGCAAAGGGCCAGACCGGAGCAAGCTATGCTACAATTGTGGAGAAGCAAGGCACAAGGCCGCCAGATGAAAGGGCAACGCTAAATGCGTATTGTGCGAGGAAAGGAAGGTAGAAGATGATGAGAGGAATCATGTTCCCGGAATAAGTATGTGCATAGCATTCCGGGAGGCTCTCGCGAAGGCTAGGGTCACGACCAAGCGATGACAATCCTCCAGGGGAACATGCACAGGAGCGGGACAGCAAACTACCTTTTGACACAATTGACGTTCAAGAAAAAAGCAGATGTCCTAATTCTCAGCGAACAGTACCAGAACAAAGATGTCGCGGGATGGTTTGCGGACACTCTGGGTACGGCCGCGATCTTGATACCGGACCAGGAAAGGTGCCCAGTAAAAGACCAAGGATCAGGAGATGGTTTTGTCTGGATCAGTAGCATTGGGGTTACGTATGTGAGCTGAGACCTTACTCCGAACGAGCCTATCTGGTCCTTCTGAGAGAAACTAGAGAGCTTGGAGGATAAGCTGCGTGGCACTGACAGCGAAGTGGTAGTCGGTGGCGACTTCAACGCCAGAGCGTTGGAATGAGGCATGCCGCAATCGGACTCCAGAGGAAAACTTATTATGGAGATGGTCGCTAGACTGGGGCTATGGTCCTTAACATCGGGACTACGCCGACCTTCCGAAGACCGGGATACAGAGGCACGATACCGGACGTCACTTTTGCGACAGAAGGCATCGCCACAATAATCACAGAGTGGCAGGTGATCGAGGACTACACATGAAGCGACCACCAGTACATCACTTTCTGTGTACGCCACGACAAACCGCAACTGAGATATAATGCACGTGGGGCACCGCGCTGGAATGGTACCAACATGGACAGGGAAGTGTTCGCTGAGGTACTACGGAGAGGCTCGAGAGAGGTGTATCAAAGATGCCGCGGAATCCAGGGAAGAGAATCTGCAGAGAGGCGGGTGGAGTGTTCCATGCGACTCATTCAACGAGCAAGCGACGCGTCCATGCTCCGCAGGAGGCCAAGAAACGCCAGACGACCGGCATATTTGTAGACCGACGATATTCCCGGGCTAATACTTTAGTGGAATTTCTGGAATTTGTAACGCAGGTATTAACGAAATATGATTCCGAGTGATATTCTTTGCGTTTATTTATGTAAACTACAATTTTGAACTCCCTTTGTATGACTCAAAGCTTAAACAATTGTAATAAATAAATAAATAATATAGTTCCAAAAATTAAGGCAAAGAAAATATTATTTGAAAAATGTAACACATAAATTTAAGTAACATATTCAATACATATAATTGATAATTTAATCCCTGATGTACAAAATTATCTTTTATATAATGTATTATTTTAAAGATGTAAAAGGGAGAGAAAATGACGGAAAACTGTGCTGCGTGTTAGTTTTTTAATTTAATTCCTTCACGCCAACAATGATATAAATGATATATATTGAAGTTAAACGAGTGTCTCATAAAATGTGTTAATTTGATTAATTTTTTGAAGGAATAAGCTTGAATTTAAACCTAATTAAAGCTTTCTGACACATTCGATTATCATGTATTGTCAAAGAAAACATAAAACGTTTTTTCATGTATGATCCCTAATATCTAAACAATGTTACTTGATAGATCATTTTTAATTACCAATTTGAATTCCTCGTTAAAAAATCTATAAAGATCACGTAATCTCATCTACAGGACAAAAACTTTGTTACATTGTGTAATTAATCAATAAAATTCCTTCAGCAACCCCGAAAAATTAATGTCATGATATTAGCAAAGAAAACAAAGACTATCACGATATGATAGTCTTTGCTTTCTTTACTGCAAGACAACCAAACTCTCTTTATTGTTTTAACAGTTCCTTCATATTTGGTGTGTAGTGAAGAAACCAAGTTTCATCGATAGTTACAAATCGGCGCACAAATTCAATTGTATTCCTCTTAAAACGTACTAAGTCATCTTTACAAATTTTCATTATAATGCGCATTTGATCAGTTGTACAGTTCATTTTGAGATGCCTA
>JABFPR010000140.1:0-14160 GCA_022817345.1 Neoscelio sp. ZL-2020
AAAGAATTTTTCACTGAAGATAAATAATATGTACAAAGTTAAAACAAGTAGCGGGTAAGTCATTGAATTTACCATATAAATGTAACTCCGAACTTCAATAGAAAAATTGTAAAACTACACAAAAAATGTTGTGTAGTATAATGTATCAACATTATATTTATAATGTTGATAAATATAATGAGATACAAACATTGAACTTACTATGCTAAGGAGATATACAACGTATTTTCGATACTCGTTACTTTGGTGAAGTTTAGGGGATCCGTTTGAGCTTTTCATCCTTAAAAGGAACTAATAAAACAATGATATGCACGTGGAAATATAGCTAACGCACGTTCGACTCAACTGATGCCAACACATTAACACACACTAACAATATTATAAAATGCACTTACAACGCCATTTATTAATAGAATTGCGAATTATTAAGTTATATTCAAATAATTTTATAAGTCGGTATAAAAGAAATGGTTCTGAAAGGGATAGAGTTTCTACATGCGAGCCATTCACAATATACCATAAATAAGCCTGTATAGCTGCACCACTAAGGAGCGCATAACTTTGAACCAATACGAATTTTAAAAAACGACTTCACAACAATGTTTTTGAGTTGTTAAGGAGTGAAAATATACAAAAAAATTGTGGCCATTTTTGAACTTTAAAAAGTACTAACTCGCCTGAATATAACAGATTAAACATAATATTTATTATAAATAATACGATGCAAACATCCGGAAATATCTTTTATTTTCACAAACTAATTTATCGAAGAGAAAAAAAAACCGGGATGTTAGTTTAAAATGAAATACACTTTTAAATCCTAGTTCGATACACTACAAACTTGATAACATATTAATTTTTAAATCGCATATTTATTGTAGAGTTTATTACAAATTATAACATATATTTTTTTTATTCAGAAATTATTTGTTTGGGCTCTTTGCAATTTAATTCGAAATGTGTTTTACTTAATCTTTACTTTTATTTAATATTTTTCTAATAAAATACTTATTTTGTATTATTTTTTATTATGACAGATCATTGCTCCAATTGCGGACATACTCGGGAAACACTGAAATGTTAACACCGGGGGTATGGCACTTCTAATATGCCTAAAACAAAATATTAACATAACTAAATGTTATATCTAAACTGACATCATGTAAATTTAAAACATTAATAAAATTTATTATTGTAAAAAATTGTATTGTGCAATTATTCATTAATAATTTATATATTCATTATTTTTTATAACTTAATTATTTATATTATAAAATTATTTTAAAATAATTTCTTTTAATTTGTATACATAAAATATTATTACTACAATGTGTTTTCAGGAACTCGTGCAGTTGGTTCTCGATAATAAGATCTTCACACAGTTTCAACACCGTCAAAGAAGGAAAATAGCCGTAGGAATTGTTCGGTATGTAATCAATGTTTCCTATAATTAATTATATTTGTATATAGTTATCCTATATAATTGAATCGTATTCTAGAATTATGTATTAATTATTTATTTTATATCTTTCATTATTTAATTATATCAAAATTATATCATATTCATTATATCAAAATTATATCATTTTCATTATAGCAAAATTATTTCATTCATTTAATAATTGGTAAATTAATTTCAGAACGTGTCAATATGTAAACGTATAAGCACAAGATATCCCAGGGATTCGCAGATAATCTACGATATTCTCAGTATGTCGTACGAACATTGAATGTCCACCTTACATAATATGTGCATAATATTACAATAAAATATTCGTAGAATATCTCAGGATATTGTTAGCATATCCTGCGAATATTCTCATAATGTTTATAAAATGTCTTGAGAATATCTGCGATTCTTTTTGAATAAACAAAATTATTAAGTAATAATGGATTTCTAATTTTATTAGAGTTTCTCAATATCTGAAATTAATTTACTACTTATTAAATAAATAAGGATAATTACATCATCCTACATTAGAAATTAGAGGTATAGTAAAATTACATATGTAAATATAATTTATTAAAAGAAAGATAATTAGCTTACCAAACAATTTATATGGCTTTTTCTTCTTTGACAGTATTAAAATTAAGGTTGCCAGGTGATGTCAAGGAAGGAGGATAAAAAGATATATTAATTTTTTATGTCGTATATAAATACTTGAAATCTTGAAAAAATCCTTTCTTACGAATTATTAATATTATATATGTTAGTTGTGTAGTATAAACGTGTTTTTAGCGCTTAGTTACATAAAACCGATTTGTGTTCTAGTTTATATTTATGATAAAGCCGTAATAATTTTAGTTTCACTTTGCAACTTTTTTCTCATAATAAGCATGTGTATTTAAAAAAATCATAATGAAAACTGTATCATATAAATTTATTTGGTAATTGATTAATTATAATAATTTTATATCTACAATTGTAATTACATTATAATTATTTATTATCGTAAAAAATACGTGCGTAAAAGCTATCATACCTATAATAAATTTATAAGTAGTATGAAAATCCAACTGATTCACTACTTCAAGTTTACAATTCATGTAAGTTTTCTTTTTATTTCATTAAAATATAAGTCATGAATTTCATAATTTTTATATTTGGGTATTTATTTTCAAATATGTAAAACAAATAATCCAGAGATTGATAAAATATGTATTTCCAAAATTTTATAATTATTATAATATAACTATTTATTTTGCGACAAATATTATATATTAAAAAACTATTTTTTTTGTGAAAGCCCTAGAGCATCTTAGGTTATTGTTTATTTACATATCTTTTATTAGTATTCAGTTTACATAAAGTAATACAGTTCATAACAATTCCGAATAAAACTAACTTTTATTAGGAATTGTTAATAAATGCCGTCAAATTGTATATTTTGTATCCTTAATAGTTGATAGTTAATAGCTGAAACGGTTGTCAGGTGTTTACGATAAAAAAGTTATCACACATACGTGATGGAACAATAACATAAAAAACATTAAAAAATAAATATTAATAATTTCAGCTGATTTTTATTATTTAAAGTTTTATTATTTATGTTTAATATGTTCAGTATATCCTATAACTTTTTTGATCATTTTATAATATTCGTATGACTCAATCATAAAAACAGAATGTAGATTTGTAGAGACCAAGCATATTCTAAATGTACGTACGTAAATATAACTAATAACTTGTAAATTTTAATTGAAGTTGAAATATTAAGATCCTATTGTATCTTTAAGAAAATGTATTTTTGGTAAAGTCGTTTTTAGAGTGTGTGGATAAGGTAGTATTTGTTTTTTTTTTTTTTTTATAATGTTTCAAAAATTACTACAAAAATGTCTTCCCATAAAACATCTATTTTTGCATATATAAATAGAGGAAAAAATGGTATTAACAGCTATAATTGTAAACTTCCTGAAAAAAGTAGTTTAGAGGTCAACATTTTTTCCGTAATATACAGGGTGTTTTATTTAACGTGAGACATCGAGAGGGCCCAAAAAATGCATCAAATTAAAAATTTGATCCAAATTAAAGTTTAATATTTTCAAGTTGGCTAATGAATTCAGACCAAATTAACTCGCCTCCTAAACCCTTTCGGGAGAGGCAGGGGTACCTTCAGAATCTTGAACGGAAAAAGTTAAAAATGAAATTGGAAATTGAATAATATTGGATAAGCTGTAACATTTGAAATTATAAGTTTACAAAAAAATTTCATGAACCAACGTTTCTTATTTTTTAATAGAGTTTTACAGTTGCTCCCACCATACCTAGAATGAGGCCTGAAGCAGTAACCATGTATTTTTTGATTCTCTATTAAAAAATAAGAAACTTGTGTTGATGACATTTTGTTGTAAAAATTATAATTTTTATTGTTATGGGCAGTTTTTAATTTCATGGTATTAAACTTTTTGTTTCGTTTATAACTTTGAAAGTTATCATAATTAAAAAAAAATGAAACGAATAAAAGTATATTATTTTTTCACAAAGAATCCAAAAATAGAAAGATAATAGGGTTTTCCATTTATTCTTCTAAATATTAATTCAGATATTACACTTTTCGGATATTAAACTTTTGTTTAGTTCAACTTTCTTATTTGATGAGAATTTTGTACAATATTTCGATGTCTAAAGTTAAGTAAAATACAGTGTACAAGAAATAATATAATAATAGAATCGTTTGACTACTTTCTAGTAATTTAAAATTCTTATTATCAAAAAATTTGTATTATGTTATTAGGATTTATATTAATAATTAATTTCTTATTTTATACGAAAATTAAATGCAGTTGCAGTTTGTTTCAAGTTTATAAGAAACATTATGAAAAATTAATTTAAACTGTTGATAAAGAATTAGAATTATTTATATAATTATATAAAAACGTTACATAAATTATAATTTATAAAAGTTATAAGTTACGAAAGCCTTCTACTTCACTATTAATATAAATTAATAGTACATATACAATTTTGTTTCCAGTGTTTTATTTTATTAATATAAATTTTATAAATATCAAAGAAAATTAAACTTTACTCAATCTTAAAATATACGTTTTTTGTTTCACGTTAAAATATGCATTTGTACAATACATAAAATATTGAATTTGTACAATAAAAGCAGATGAAGACTAATAGATCGAAGCTTTGAAGTGGTGGCTTGAGACAAGTAGATTTAACAAGATATTTTTACATTAGTCACGACAGTAGACAAATTGGAATTACTTTATACGCCTAGTAGTCGAACAATATATAAGCGAGGGTATCGAATAACAGCTCAGTACATCAGTTACATGCGGCTTTGCAAAATTATGGGAAAAATATTTGTTGTGCATTGTTTAATTGGATTGTGCATTATTAATTGTGTTGTCAATGAAAATCATCATATTAAATCTTGTAAGTTATACAAAAAATAAAACGTAAATTCAAAATTAGAATTTTTATATTCAAATGGTACTTGTGTACAATTTTTAGATCAGTAATTTCGTATTAATAATTTATTGCAGACAAATGGATATCCACTTTGAACAAAACTATTAGTTACCTTTGTAATCAGGCATCTGAAATTAACGCAAATGTTGTCTTTGGATTAACAATCACAGAAGGTAAAATTAATAAAAATAAATGTTTACGTTTACTTTGTCATCGATATCTTAAGAACTCCTTCTATTTTAGCTCAATTAATAGCCGTATTAAATAATCGAAAGATTACACCTCCAATTAGTATGCGATTGCGAGAAATAGCCCAAAATTGCTATGCATGTCGTCAGAGATATTTTAAGAGAATACTAACTAGGAAATTTATTCCTACAAGTAATAATATTTTTATAGGAAATTAACTTGAATGTAAACAAGTTGAATGGTTTAAATATATCTAATCACTTGATGAAATTCTAGTATTGACTGTAATAAATGACCCTAGAAAGTGGAATGCAAATGTCAGATGGAAATTATTAAATATGTTGATAGCTGAGCCAGATGATCGGCAACCAAGAAATAAAGAAGAAATTTTGGATTCACTTTATACAGGTTTTCCACAAGAAAATGACAGCGATTTTTGTTTGGAAGTTTTATTTCGTGATCGGAATAAATACTGCAAACAGCCGACACTCTGCAGTAAAATGTTCCAAGTCAATGATGATGTATTTGGTTACCCATTAACTCATAGAGTGCTTTATTTAATTGGTCAAAGTCAGCTGGTATGTTTTAAAAATAATACAATTTCTTTAGATTGTCCAAACTGTTCCTTAGTATATATCAATTTAAATTTTCAGCTAATCGAGTAATTATTAGGAATAAAAAAAAAAGTTAAATAATCAAAAACTTTTTTCTTCTTGGACTATTTATTTCAGGCCAATAACATTATTTTGACTGACGTTTCGTCTGATTCTCCTCAGATGTTATCAAAGCCTTGTGCGTGTTTTATGTTCTCAATACCTATTTCCTTCATTATCACCAATTGTTTTGAGAATTTCAGGAAATGTGTATTGAGAAAATAAAACACGCACAAGGCTTTGATAAGGTCTGAAGAGAATCAGACGAATCGTCAGCCAAAATAATGTAATTGACTTGAAATAAATAGTCAAAAAAGAAAAAAGTTTTTCATTATTTAACATTTGTTTAATCAAATGTTAAATTAATGGCCACCGGATTAGCTAAAAATTTTAATTTAAAAATAATTAAATTTAGGAAAACGGATGGAACATTTATTTGTATGTATCATCAAAATTAATTTTAATCATCTGTCACATAAATTATATGTGTTTATGTCACTTATTTCTAATTGACTAGATTGGGCATAGCATGAAAACCCTGCAAAAGAATAAAGCAATACAGGTCGTTTCACCGAAGAAAATTCGAAATTTAACTTTCTTAAGAAAGGTTATTTACTGAATAATGTTTTGATTTCTTTCCTATTTTTTTATTGAGTGACTTCTATGTTGATATATTTTTCATAAGAAAGATAATTACGAGTATCAGTATATAAATGTATTTTAATTCGTAGACAATCAACTAACATTGGTATTGTCAACGAGAAATTGAAAATATTAAAAAAGGGTCCCAAATAACGTAGCACTTTTTCCGAACAAACACAATACTTTATTGATCGCACCGTTTTCAGTTTATACACACAACACATTACCGCTGTGTAAATTATTTGCATAGAAAATTGTTCTGCGAGCGTGAGCCACGTTGGTACGCTAATTTACATTATATATTTTAGCGAAGGAAACGTACACATCATCGTTTTCCGACAAGACTTTATTCAGAGCATGATTGTCTTCTGCCTCTGGAATCTCAGTCAACAATTCAGGACAATCGCTAGCCCACTTGCAAGTGGTAAAGCCACCAGTCTTGAGCAATTTGTAAAATTCCGTTAGAGTTTGCTTTAATAACTTTACGTCATCACCACCAAAAAGTACGTCATCAACGTAAACATTGTCCCTTAACAAAGTAACTGCGAGAGGCAAAGGGTGACCTTCGTCCACAGCCAAGTGCTGTAGGACTCGATTGGCTAGATAACGTGCGCAGATCATACCATAAGTTACGGTGCACGACCGATAAATGGAGACCTCCTGCTCAGGACTGCTCCGCCATAAAATTTGTTGGTGAATTCGATCCCAGGATTCAACCAAAATTTGTTGAAACATCTTTTCCAGGTCAGCCATATAAATAAATTTATAACTGCGCCAGCGCAATATAATGAGAATAAATCAGCCTGTAATTTGGGCCCCACATTTAGAAAATCATTAAGGTTATTACCATTTGTAGAGAGACAAGAGGCATTAAATACTACCCTAAGTTTATTAGTCGTGCTTTTAGCCCTCAAAACTGGCAAATGAAGAATGAAAGTTCCCTTTCTGGAAATAACATTGTCCTGAACTAGTTGCATATACCCAAGTTTCAAATATTCGTGCAGAAAAGTTTGATACTGCTCAGTAATTTTCGGTTTTTTGAGCAGGCGTTCTTCGGTGCACAGGAATAAACGCTTTGCCAAGTGAAAAGTATCCCCCAGATTTGGTGACAAGCGGCCAGGCGTGCGTTTTGAGGAAATTCTGTTCGCATTGCTGCTCTGTGGGTGAAAGAGAAAGATTGTCTGGAATTTCTTCCAGTTCCTAAAACCGTTTGAGAATTACATACAATTATTGATCCAGTGAAATGTGATAAACATGTCACGCAGGGAGGGAATCAGTTGCCGACGTTTGACCCGACACCACCCATTCAAAAATTGTTTCTTGAGATCCGAGATCCAGGCTAAATTCCCGACGTACCCCGTTCAATAGCACTCGACTCATTTCTCCCACCCCTAACAAACAATCAATAGGTTTGCCATCAAGAGGGAAAGGATCTGTCATTTTCAATGAGGTAACTTCGGTCCATGACAACATAGAGGCTGAGGGAGGTGGAATATAGGTTAAAATGGTGTGTAGAACGAGAGCGTGTACCATATAACTTGCACGCGCGGACTAGGCAGGAGATAAGGTGAATAATACAGAGTTTCTCACGTCTTTCATACTACTGTTACCAGCCCCAGACAACTTAATTGACACTGGTCTCCCTACTAAATCAAGAGCCGTGGCTATACGTGCAGAGACAAGTGACATGTGAGCCCTGATCTAATAGTGCTCGCACCAATATCGACCGACAAGATGGTGATCTCAATCGTACAATCGCTGTAAGTAACAAGTTGCTTGCAACGGCAGAACCCGTGAGAGGGTGTGTGTGGCGACATCTTGCGTCACATTCATGGTCGATGAATTAAGTTCATTTGGACTTTTATCATCATTGTTACTAGAAGATATGTGTGATGCTTAACTTTGTATTTCAGACACGAGTATTTTGAGACACATTGCGACGACATGTGTCTTTTTTTCATGCAAGTAAGAAATAGTTTGTTATCATTTATGAACGTGCGGCGAGTTTGCATCTGATCGGCTTTAAAAACATTACACATGAATAGAGGATGTCTACCATCGCAACGTCGGAGTACGTCGCTACCATCGGAGTGTCTACGTTCCCGTTTCGGTCCGCTTTTTCGGATTGGTTTGTGTTCTCCGTTGATGGTCCAGCCCTGACCGGTGAGGGTTTGGGGGCATATTGGACATAATAAGTTTTACATAGGTAATAATATAATTACAATACCAACAGGTAGTTCTGAAATTGATGATATTGAAAAAGATTTGATGGAATAAATATTAACGTGGATATTAAACCAAATAACAGTACTTTACGTTGTAATATTATGTGGCAGAGATATGAACTTTACACCAGAAGATTCTATTGGCAAACTTTTCGGTTTTACGCCACGCAATCTTAAAGCGAATACGTTAAATGCATCCGATTTACCTATAGCTATATTAAAAACTAACGTTTTAAAAGTTGAATGCATTATTATATCTGGTGCATACATTAATGATCAAAAAGTTCATACAATCCATGAATCCTTTCCAACCGTTCCACCAGGATATAAAATAATAGAACTTCTAGCTAACGTCATTTACCTATCAATCGCCGTGCGTGCAATAAATCATTTACAAATTCCCATAGTTGATCAGAACGGTGATTTAATTAATTTCAGAGGTGAAATAATTACGATAAGGTTACACGTAAAATCCATGTAAAATGGGTATTGTTTACAATACAAAAGTTGGTAAAAGTTATAAAAAACAAATGACGTTGGCAAAATTAGATAGTCAACGAAAACCTCTCATAACGTTAACACATCAGAACGCAAAGTTCTTACAAACTCTAGGTTTACGTGTTAAATATGAGTGATATTTTGAAAATTCAAACACCTATTCTGTTTGATGAATCGATCTGTCTTTACGATATTCATGCTCATAAACCGTACAATTCAACATCTTTTAACAGTGGCGATGAAATACGTATCGCAATTCAGCAGCATGATGTATGCAATCTGCCAAGTAAAAGTTCATTACATGTTTATGGGAGGTTAATAAATTATAACAAATGAAATAAAGTCACTGATAGAACGAATTTAGTTAATATTGCAATTTGTCATATGTTTAGAGAAATTCGCTACGAATTGAATGGCGTATAAATAGATCGTAATAAAAATGTTGGTATTACGAGTCTTATGAAAAATTTAATTTCATTGAATTCTAGTCAAAATTGTACATTGGAAAATGCTAATTGGATTGATGTTAAAGAAACAAATAAATTATCTGATGCCGCTGGATATTTTAATATGTCTATACCATTGAGTCTTTTATTTGGTTTTGCAGAAGATTATAATCGAATTGTTATAAATGATTAACGCGAACTTCTTTTAATAAGAGCAAATCATGATACAATCGCAGTTATTCAAACTGGTGTCGCTGAAGAGTATAAAGTTAATATAACAAAAGTCGAGTGGTTAATACCTTATGTTAAACTGTCCGATAGAGAGAAAATTAAATTACTTGATTTTATCGCGAAAGATATGCCAATTTCAATAGGTGTTCATAGGTATACATAGGATTTATATGAATATCCATTGATCTCAGCTTCATTGAAACACGTTTGGGTTGTAAAAGCTGCTACGCAATTAGAAAAACCTCGATTTATTGTATTCGGTTAACAAACGGATAGAAAAGATAATACGAACAATGCCAGTCTATTTGATCATTGTAATATTCGAGATGTTAAAGCATTTTTGAATTTGCAGTGTCATCCTATGGTAACTTGAATCTGAATTTTAACCGTAATCAATATGCAGGACTATATGAAATGTATAGTAAGTTTCAATCTACATATTATGATAAAGAAGCCGAACCTATTTGAACTAAGAGAGAATTTTTTAATAATTACTCACTTTTTTTGTCGATTGTTAACTTCAAATGCGACAGAACGCGTTTAGCCCCCCTACTGACATGGATTAAATGGTAGTTCCCATACCCTGCAGTAAGTCGCGTTAGAAGTCATCTGCTGCTGAGTGTCGGTCGGAAAAGAACATGAATTACAGGTGTTACGTCACGACGATTAAAACATGAGCATTTCGTACATTTAGTTGCTACACGATTCCCCGGCAACCAGAGACAGATTAAGGCATATTGAAAAATGTATACAGATTTGTATCTATTTTAATCTCTTTTTTTTAATATGTAATTCCAGATTAATAATGTATTATAAACTTTATTTAACAAATTTTAATAAATCATAATGTTAAGTATACGTACAAAATATTATGCAGACTTAATTTTTTAATTAATGAAACTTTATTCAAAAAACGTTAATCTATTTCATCATATGATATACATCATTTATAAAATATACTTTTAGTTTATCTGCATTTACTTAGTTATTCATTTTTATTTGTATATTATTATTAGATGTGAAACGTAGTTTCTGCCGTGTACAAATACGTGGTGTTAATTAATATGTATTGAGTTTTAGCATGCCAAGATGATCGTTTGTTGAATGTTAGTCACTTGTCAATACAATTCAGTGTACAGAGGTTACTTTTTCTAAAAGCGGAAAAATGTTTTAATTGATTTAAAATGGATCGTTTTAACTTATTTTTTTTGTAATATACATTTTTACAATTTTGGTACATTTTCACAATTTTGATCAGAAAACACTGGATCCAAATATATTTTTTTTAGCATATTGTGATTGGTGATCAAAATTGGATTTCTTCTGGATAATCTCAAACAATAAAGGTCATGGGTGGACCCTGGTTAACCATTGACATTAACGCTACAGCAAGATATCAATGGTTATAAGGCACCGCTCTGTATTTAGTGGAACTAGGAAGGTACAGTTTATTACGAGCGATTTCAACCGAATTAAGCTGTTACGGCTGATCTCAACCGACAACAGATGAATGGATAAAAAGGCGAATGGATATGAAAAAGGCCATCATCAGTAAGTGCTAATAGCCGCAAAGCGATTCGTTTTCACGACAACACATGACCGCACGTTCCAAAATAATATAAGAAACATTGTTCAAGCTCGACTGGGAAGTTTTAATGCACCCAGCCTATTCTCCAGGTTGGTTCCATTAGATTACCACCTATTCTGATCGATGTTACATGCTCTCGTAGAAACATATTTCTGTAATTATGCAGAATTCCGAAAATGGCTGGATGAGTGGGATATTTGAAAAGACAGCTCCTTTTATCGTCGTGAAATCCAAATTTCGCCAAAAAGATGGGGAAGGTTATAAAAAATCAAGGACAATATTTCGCTTAAAGTTTATGCTCATTTTTGTATTTAAATAAATGCATTTTTGAAACAAACAAACGGTAGAAATTATGTTTTACACCTAATACACATATTTTAAGTCATATTACGTTGTGATAGAAGTTCTAAATTCTTTTCGGGGTAAAATTAGTACATTGTGATAATGTGACTCCTGTATGACAACAATCTTGAAAGAGCTGTAACGTGATGCATCTGTTATTAATAATCTGTTACAGCATATTTAAAAATGCATACTTTGCTTCGATTACTATGATTTGATTTTTAATCTGTACATACCACCAAATTCAAAATACTTCTATTAATAGTGGGCATACTGATGCATATTCATTAGTTTTAAATTCATTCTGTCTCTTTTAAGAAACGCGATTGAAACAACGGCGTAACCGATATGGACCTATATGTCTCTGGTTACTGAGACTTTAGCTTGATAGGCACTCTGCCAAGTCACTTTCTTCACTAGGTGATATTCTTCTGTCTATGTTAAATCATTTGCGACGTACATCTTACGCTAGCATCACTCAATATACTTATTGGTTTACTGAATTCCGTTGGGGTCGTACAAGCACGAGTGACACTGAACGTTCTGGACGCCCAATTGAGGTATCTACACCTGAAACTATTGAAAAAATCCACGATATGGTGTTGGCCGATCGGAGGTTGAAAGTGTGCGAGATCGTAGAGACCATAAGTATATCACATGGCTCGGTTGTTTCGATTTTGCATGATCATTTGGGTATGAGAAAGATATCTACAAGCTGGGTGCAGCACTTGCTCTCAATTGACAACAAAAGAAAGCGTGTGACAACTTCAAAAGAGTGTTTGGCGTTGTTCAACTGCAATCCGGACGAATTTTACGCTGTTTCGTAACCGTGGACGTAACGTGGATCCACCACAACACACCGGTGATCAAGCAGCAGTCGAAACAGTGGGTTTCTCGGGACGAATCGCCAAAGAAGGTCAAGGTGTGTCTCTCAGCCAACATAGTCATGACAACGGTTTTTTGGGATGCACGTGATGTAATCTACATTGATTACCTCCAAAAAGGAAAAACAATCAATGGCGAATATTATGAAAACTTACTGGACCGGTTCAACCACGATTTAAAATAAAAACGACCGCATTTAGCCAAGAAGAAAGTGCTCTTCCACCAAGACAATGCAAAGGGCCGTACGTGCTCAGTTGCTATGGGGAAATTGAATGATTTCACATACGAACTACTACTACATTTGTCTTATTCTCCGGATTTAGCCCCCAGCGATTATTTCCTGCTTCGAAATCTGAATAAATGGCTCGACGGAAAGAGATTTGGCTCCACTGATGAAATCATCGCTGAAACTAATACTTATTTTGCGGATCTTGACAAATTCCATTATGTGGAAGGGATCAAAAAACAACTTTGGACAAAGTCTATAGAGCTCAAAGGAGACTATGTTGAATAAAACGTCTTTTTGTTAGAAAACCTGTGATTTATTCAAATAGTCACAGAATTATTGACCCACCCTCGTATAAAAACGCTTCATTGGCTACGCATTCATGTTGATAGTCCTGGCTCAGCAGGGGGTCCTCACTCCTCGCTATTGCGTGTAGCGTACTCGCTATCCCATGTCTCGTGGGAGATATACTCGGGGAACGGACGCCTCGGGTGATGGCTTCTATTGCCTGTCATCACCCGGCGGGTTTTGATGTCGAGTTCTTTGAGCTCACTTCTGGTTCACTTCATTGCCCCGAAGGTGTGAAGGACCAGCGGAACGGCAAGCATGTTAGTTGCGGCGACTTTGTTGTCCCCAGATAATTCCGAGGACCAGATATTTCTCAATAGCCGCACATACTTGCCACGGAGAACCTCCTTAACCACGTGTGTACTTTGGACGTGCCGTTGTTGCACGCCCAAGTATTGGTAGGTTTCTCCGACGTCTAGATATTTAATGACGCTTCCGTCAACGAGCTCAAAGTTTTCTCCCGCTTCAATTGCGCGTCCTCTTCTTATATGCAGGAGGGCACACTTGTCGTATCCCAGCTCCATTCCGGTATCTCGGGAAAATCGCTCGACCACCTTTAGAGTAAGTTGTAATTCTCTCTCACCGGAAGCGAATAATTTAAGGTCATCCATATACAAAATATGGGTAACACCAAATACACTATTAATGTTTTGCGTGGTCTGCGATATCGTAGTTCCACTCATACTTCATAATAGTGCGAATTTCCGACCGTTCCATTTTCAACAAAATTAATTTTTTAAAAAAGTTTTTAATATTTTTAGAGCTTACAATGATTTCTTTAAACAGGCGAGATGTGTAACTTTCCAACAAAACAAACAGAACGGTAAAATATTAAACCAATATCAAATAATAAGCTGTTAAAGTTGTCAATATTATTAACTACAAATTTCATCCTTGACGACCTGATACATAAAAATATAAAATATTTTTCGTTTGTAAATTATTTTTAGGTTACTTGACAAT
>JABFPR010000141.1:0-14057 GCA_022817345.1 Neoscelio sp. ZL-2020
ATAGACAATTCCCTTTCTGTTGACTAGTTCTGGCCACTTCTGATCGATTGCCATCTTCAAATGGTCTAATTGTTGACAGTAGAGACTAGAATTACGTGTCTGATCATATGGAAGTAGCTCATAGTAGATTATTCCCTTCCAATCCCATCAAACACACAGTAAAACCTTCTTGGCCGTTAATCCTGGTTTTGAAACGGTTTGGGAAGCTACGTCTACCTTCAACCATGATTTTTTGAGTTTTGCATTGTTGTAGGTGATCCATTTTTCATCACAAGTAACCAAACGTTTAAAAAATGGATCGATTTTGTTGCGATTCAACAACGATTCGCAGATGGAAATACGGTCCATCAAGTTTTTTTTCGATAATTCATGGGGCATCCATGTATCTAGCTTTTTAGTGTATTCGGCCTATCGTAAATGATTTAAAACTGTTTTGTGGTCGATCTTCATTTCCTGAGCGATACTTCGACTGCTCACATGACGGTCTACATCGACAATTTCCATAATTTGATCGACATTTTCTATAAGAGGTCTTCCAGTGCGTTTTTCATCTTTAACATCAAAATTACCGGAAGGAATTTGACGATACCAAAATTGCGCATTATTGGCTGTTAGAGTATCAGGATCATACACATCATTCACAATTTGAGCCGCTTTACTTCCATTTTCTTCTTTATCAAAGCAAAATTATAAAATATTGCGAGTTTTCTTTTAGTTTACCTCCATATTTGACGCACTATAAATTTAAACTAAATCAACCAATCACAAAACTGTGTTTTGTGTGTTGATTGATTACGTGATTAGTGTTTTAGTACACATCCCAACCTTTCAAATGAATATATTTTAGACCCGATGCGATCTATGTATCACGAGATATGTACCACTAAAGCCATCTAGAGAAAAAATAATGAATTACTTTTTCTCCAACCTATTATCAGCAATGTTTAATGTTTATAGCACATTAATTTTGCAATCAATCGCAATGGTCTGCGATAACAAAATTAACCCGATTTCGTAATCAACAGCGCCATTTATCATAAATAAACAAATTTCAAAAAAGACACATTTTTTTGTACTGTAGAATCAAAACATGCAATCAAAAATGGGGGTTTTCGTGTGTGATTTTGAAGTTGCCTCTCGCCCTACCCCCCCAAAGCCGTTGTAGGGAAGTCGAATTTGGCATTACTGGATAGCTGTTTTAACACCATTGAATACATACTTCTTAGTTTTTCAATTTTAAGCTTTTTTATTTCAAGTATTTCCATTTTTAATCGTTCGTACCCTCATCCTTCGTTTTTATCGATTATAGAGCCATCTGTTGCGAACCGCAAAAATTGTTTCAGACAAAACTTATGTATTTTTTTCCGTAGAATCCGAATCTGTAATAAAAATGGGGATTCCTATTTAAGATATCAAAGTTACCACCCGCCCCACCCACTGGGGGTGGGGCGGAAGGCTGATTTTAGGATAGGAAGGTTTCTCCTTTAAAAATAATAATTTTTTGTCTCTGCAAAGTTTTCCGTACAATGCTTTGTTTTCGAGATACTTTCATGTCTACACTTAAACGGACCACCCTATATAGTAGTTTGATAAATCTTGAGTAAATTAATCGTTATTTTTAAATCAAACATTTATGAGAAAAAAGATTTTCTTAAATTTGTCACGTGTTTTTGAAATTTCGTCTCTTTTTAAATATTATTTAAATGTATTAAATAATTAATCAGATAATTTAAAATTATTACATATTTGTATTTATAGATTATTATTCCTAAACAAATTAATATTTATTATAAGGAAAAATTATATTCCACAATAACAGAGTAATATAAACAAATTATTCTGAGAGATTGTTCTCGAACTTGTCATCAATGCGAGAAAAAAACGAACAAGTCTGAATCAAAAAATTACATTATGGTTACGTCTATTCTTCGATGTCTTAAAAATGTGAGAATTAAACATTTCTGTTGTCTTGAAGATGTAACAAGTGAAAAATAAGATTTTTTCATAAAAAGATTAAAAAACTGATATATGTATATGACTTTTAATGTATACACTACTACTAATAATATTTATTTTATCTTGTGAAAAAAAATTATTTTAGTGTCCCAGGAAAAAGTTAATTTTGAAAAATTAGGTTTGTAAGTTATTAAATTTTATAAAATGTTACATTAAATTTTACCCTAAAAAACTGAAAATTTTACATAATATATTACAAAAGTGTTCGAAGTTGTCCACAATTTTGAAAATTTAGCAACAGTGATTTCTTCAGAAACATCGGAAATAAAATTCTGTGATAAATTCATTATTTTCAAAGATGATTAATCAATTTATATTGTAATCAATGTATATATGCATATGTTGTATTATATTTCATTTAGAAACAATTGCGTTCTAAATAAGGTCTGTAATCTTTAATGTTTTATATATATTTAAAATATAAAATTATATGAATTTCGTATGTAATAAAAGTATTTAAGATGAAATGTCATGCGTGACTTAAATTCAAAGGATTTTAATGAATTTCCTATCAATATTTAACTATGTTAAACTTTTGTATAACGCATCTTTACTCAACATGTTTTTGGATATGTAGATATTTTTATAAATACATAATTACAAAAAATAAAATAATATTAATAGTCGAAATAAAATCAAATAGGAAAAAACATTTACTTTTATTAATTATAAACTTTCTCGCAGGTGGTACGAAATACCATTGTGAAATTTGAATTCTGAAAGTTTGATGAATATTAAAGCTGTGCATGTGGACAAAATGAGTCCTGCCAGTCCCAAATATGTAAATCGAATATTCTCTCTAACTCTTCTCAAACAAAAATTAAAACACATTTTTTCAAAATCGCAAACCTTTATTAATTATTTAAAATCTTTGATTATATTGTTTTGTCACATTTCGCCTTAATTAATTAATTTATTAATATTATGTTTTTGAATAACTCGTGTAATATTTGAATAAAATGAATACAGTGAATGAATGAATATCTATTCATCCATTCATAATCTAATACATAAAAAAGTAATATTCCAAAGACATCATTAAGTTATAAAACTAGTTGGATCGGTGTAAATTACTTAAAATAACGCTTTCAGGCTATCTTTATATTTACAATTGTTATCGTTCTATAAAAAATAGTTCTAAATCGCCATCTATTAAACTAATGGATAGCTAGCTTTCGTGGCAATGCCGCACATATTGTCCTTGTTTCTGGCCATCTTCATGTAGCCCTTCTCTCCCCATCCTTCACCCCAGCTGTTCTTCACGAGCCAATAATCCTTTCCGTCTTCGGTGGTACCATAACCAACAATAAGGACAGCATGGTCCAATTCAAAACTATTGCATTCGGGTTCGTCATAAATACCTAAAATAATACACAAATTTATTACCAAAGTTCTGATGTCAACTATAGTAAAAATCCAAAAAATGTGTTAAGAACCTTCGGAGTAATAGTGGAATGATGTATGAGAAGCGTCAATGGCAACAGAGATAGGACCAACAGTAGCAACGGCTTCTTTCAGTTTTTCTTCGTCTCCTTTGGGAATTTTAACACATCCTACATCGGTAGCTCCGATATATTTTGGGTTATATCTGAAAAAATCATGAAAAATAAATTCAAAATATAGTTTTATATCTAAGAAATTAAAAAAGATGTAAGCATAAAAATGCGCTTATCGTTGGAAACAACATTTTAAATGTGGATTAAAGTCAAAGATGATTTTCACTTTGCCGCTAGTAGCATTTCTAACAGCCACATCGAATTTTTTCTTAACTTAATATATTTAAATGTTAATAAATTTTGTTGTGGCCAAAAGACAGGAAACGATTGTTCATTTCATTCATGAGTAAAATTATAAATACAACAAATCTTTAAAATGAACAATCAATTCCACATTCACCAAATCTTTTGGTCGTTTTCTTTAATTTGTATATAATTTAAATAAATACAAATTAAATATAAAGTTTCAACATTGCCGTATTTATTTATACTTTCAAAAATGTAAAGTTTATTATATTATTTGTTCAATGTTATTATATTATTATTGCAGTTTTCCAGTGGCTGTAAATTAGAGGATGTATTACAACATTCTAGCTTCCCTAAAACATTTCATTAGACATTAATTTGAACCTCTTAACGAGGTTCTGTCTGTTTAATGTTTAATGATATAATAATGATTACGATAAGATCATCTACTTTAAGAGGTGCACGAAATTAGAATAGCTACAAATATTTTTTCAATGAATTTTTAAGAAGAGTAATAAAGTTTATTTTTTTTAACGTGTGTATGAATCGAATATTTCCAATGTTTTCCGATCAATTGAACAGACCAAATTAAGTAATAAAATAAAGTAACTATTGTAAGTTTCTTTATATTATTATTTATATATTATATTATTATTTCTTTATTTATTATTCTTGAGCTGACTGCCGGTTTGACTCTGGAGTGTAGTGATGGATCCATGTTTCATACATTGTCACATACCGCATGAAAAAATCCTTTTTACTGCGCTGAAACAGTTCCAAACAGCGCTCTGAATCGTCGACGCGTTGTTGTTTTTGATCGACTGCGAGCAAACGCGGTACCCACTTCGAACTGTGCTTTCTCATGGACAAATGTTCATGCAGAATGGTGAATACACTGCCTTCTGATATCTTTAATGTGTCAGCTATCTCACGCAACTTCAATTTACGATCGGCCAAAACTATTTTGTGGACTTTTTGTATGTTTTCAAGAACAACTACTGAATTTGGGCGATCAGAGCGGTCAGCAAACCACTTCTCTACCATTTGTCTCGATAGAGCAGAGTCCGAATAACACTTGTCAAGCCATTGTTTTGCTTGAACGGTATTTCTTCCCATTAAAAAGCAATGCTTTATCAATACCCGAAATTCAGATTTTTCCATTGTTTTGAAAATTACAAAAGTAGCGTCACTAAAACCACTGTAACTTGTGAACTAAAAGTCAGATTGTCATGAAATTTTGACACCTATCATTTTGAAGTTTAGTACTTCCTAAAAGTCATGTGCATTTATTAATAGAAGCGCCATCGAACAGTCATCCTACGAACTTATTGAGTGACGTGATATAATCTGCGATTAATACTACATTTTAATTAATTCGTTATTATATATAAAACATGAAAATCTACATTTCATAATTTAATATTAAAATATATATAGTTTATTTTTGTATGGAATATAAATTTTCTTTTATAAATAAACTTTAATAACGTAAATAAACAAAAATAAACTATTTTAAATATATTAACGTTTATTGAAATTCGCATTAGACATACAATTTACCGTTTCGAGTCCGGTTTGTCACTATTCCCGCCATTCTTTATCCATCTATCCTTGACACAGCCTTTCTCAAATCTAAAAAGGTTTTAAACCAATTGATTCCTCTTCCATCTTCTGCCAACAGATATCTCACTCCACCCTCAAAACCCTTCATATTCAAATATTCGCATTCAAAAACCAAATGTTCCAGACTCTCTATATCCATGCTACACACTTTACATTCTCTCTAACCAATATCTATTTCTCCTCCATTCACATCCACACCTTATTCTTGCTATCAACCTTCTCACTTTTTCTTTAAAATTTCCAATAAGGTACGTCGACACATCATTCGTTCTCACCCACTTATACCATTCATTGTACCTAGAATTAATCACCTTATTTATCTTTTCCTGTTTCTCAACTTCTTTATCATATTTTTCCAAAACTAAATTCATCACATACCCATATTTCCTCATTTCCTCTATTCTGTCACTCGACCACCCACATCTCATCAAATAACGTTCTCTCTCTTCATCTACACTTATCCCCGGACTATCTCTCCTCAATCTTTCTAAACAACACGCTCTCATCAAAAACTTTTCTCTATTTGCAATAACTTTGTCTTCATACCTCATCGCTCTCTTACCTAATTTTATTATCATCTTGTCCCATTTTAGCTCATTTCTTTCAGTATACCCTGGCGTACAACTGTCAACTCCTAACATCCACCTTCAAAAAGATTCCTGTACACTTTCAATCTCTTTCGATCCCCATATTTCTGCTCCATATAACATTACACTACCCACAATTGTATCAAAATGCATTTTACCCCATCTTATCGACCCCCCCGAATTATCTTTTCCATACACTCCACACCATCCCCATAATCATACGTCCCTCCCTCACTCTCTCTCACTCTCTCTCTCTTTCATGTTCTCTTATCTCTCCATTTCTAACTAACCTTACCCCTAAATAATCAACCTTGAACCTTGAAGAGGATGAACCTCTTCAATTCGTTCATCCTCTCCTCATTACTATTTCCTAACCTTTTGTTTGCCTTTACCCCCTCCTTTACTAAATATCATCATCTTTGTCTTATTCACATTCACATCCAAGTTTTATTTTCTCATATATCTCTCTACATTTGTCATTATTTCTTTGATCTCCTCCCCCGTACTGCCCCGTACATTTCGTTTCCTCATACATCCTTCTCACTCTCTCTATTAATCCAGTTCCTATCCCCATTTTCTCCATACGTTTCCATTATATTTCCGTATTCACATTGTCAAAAGCAGCTTCTAAATTAAGGAAAAGAGCAAATACCTTGCTTCCTTTCTCCATAATAACCTTATCAATCACACTTTTCAATGCGTATATACTATTCGCACACCCCCTATCTCTTCTAAAACCAACTTGATTCCCTTTAAACATTCTATATCTTTCTAAACCATTTATAATTCTTTCATTCAGTATCCCTGCAAATATTCTGTACGCCGTAAATGTTACTGTAATTCCCCTATAGTTGTTGATATTTTCCTTATCTCCCTTTTTAAATATTGGCATAATAAAGCCCTCTTTTCAATCATTCGGTACATACGTTCCATTCCAAATTTCCTTCAGACATCCTTTCAACTTCTGAAGACCTTTATAGGTCTTCTCTTTTTCTCTCCGTCAACCTTTTTACCGTCATTACCAACTCTTCCCAACTTTCAATTCCTCTTTTCTTTTCCCATATAATCTTTTCGTCCGCTTCCTCAAAATTCCGTCTTTGTGTCTCGCCCCATATTACTTTCGTTGTATTTCCCCTTGTTCTTTGTTCCATCTTTAATCATCTTGTTCGCAATATCAATCTCTACTACAATTGTCATATGGTCCGAATCTAACCTTTCTACCACCTCCATTTTCTTAATTTTCTAGCTATTCAATCTACCAACCTCCTTCTCTGTTCAAACACTTATCCTTTGTTCTTCTTTCCTCCTCTTCGTTCCACTCAATCGCATTACTCCACTCTCCTATTCTCGCATAAAAACTCCTCCAACAATCACACAATTCTCTTTATCTTCTTCTATCCACTCGTCTATCACATTCAGTAATTCTGTCCTACCTCCGCTGTTATAGATCACATTCACGCTCCACTCCTCCCCATCTATAACCACATATTTTTTCACTGGATCTTTTAACCATTTTTCCTTCTTATTTCCTTCTAAGCCCACTCTAACTCCAGTTATAATTCTAAAACCCATTTTCACTTTCTGTCCTTCTTCTTTCTGTTTTCTCGCTATTTCTCTCACTTTCTTTTGCATTTCTCTCTCATTTTTGGTTCTATCATGTTCTATAAAAATATTTCCCCCTTTCAACTTCGAATTACTTACCATTATCCTATTTTTACTTCCCCAATTCCCCAATTTCACCCACACTATTTTACCCCCTGTCAAAAGTCTCACATTCTCAATACCTTTTAAACTAATCACATAACCAATTTTCTCTCGAATCATTTTAAATACATTTACTCTTTTACTTCTCTCTGACCCTTCCCATCCATAAATAACAAAGTTATTTCTCCTTTCCACTTTTTCTTTCATTTCTCTGTATTTTCTGTTTTCTTTTTTTAATTTATCCTTCCATTCTATCAATCCTGTATACGACTGATATTACGGATAGTAACAGGTCGCTCTGACTTATTCTCACATTCATTTCTTTGATTTCTTTCTCGTTTCTTTCATCCCTTTCTTTCATTTCTTTACCTTCCTTATCCAATTCATGCAACTTGTTAATCATCGCATCCACGATTCCCTGATATTTCATTTCATTACCACTGAATCCTTCTATTTTCTTCTCTAATCTTTCCATATCTAACCTTCTTTCCTCTTTTTCCCTTTCTAGCATATTATTTATTTCTTTCATTTTCTCTATTATACACTCAAATCCTATATGTATCTGCACATCAATCCCCTCTTTTTTCTCCACATCATCCAAATTCTCTTTCATTCTTTTCTCAACCATTTCTCTACTCACTTACTCCGCTTTCCTCTTCGTAAATTTTCTTATATCCCCCATACTTTCACTGAGTTTCCATGGTCACGCTTTCAAAGGCCTTCCCTTATTCCCCAACACAGTCACACTACCAAACTTAGCTTCATCATAACTCATTCGTTTAATTCCTGACTCACGTATTACAACCTGTCCTTTTTCTCTTTCACTTAAACTTCTCTCTGTTTTTACTTTAACCTCATTTTTACTTACTTACTTTTCCACCCTGTTTACAACTACCACCGGACATCCACTACCCCTCTTTCAAACACTCCCAAGTATCGACAGTTTAACCCTTCACCTCTCAGTTATTCCCACGCTGCACACAATCCCCTACCACAAAAGAAACGTTTTTTGCAAAGCCGGCAACCGCAAACACATCCACTCTTCAAATGGCTACAAATGGAAGTCTAACTATTACAACTAAATACTTGTAACTATTTTGAATACTTATTTGCATGAAATAAAATCGAAGTTGCACCATTATTTAAAAATCAAAATCTAATTTAACCAGTAGCGTACATTTTATTTTTGTTATTATAAGGTTATAAGAAAACATTAACACTATACTTTTATGTTAAATGTTTAATGTTATCTATGATCATTGTAATTATGGATAATCACATATATGAAGCAAATAATACAAATTTCATGTCAAACTTAGACATGATACCTCTTAAAGAGGTTCTCGCTGTTGTGTTGTTGTTTCCAATATTTCATATACTGTTTATACCAATTATTATAATAAAAAAAATTGTCCATTATTATTATCAATTTTTTACTTATTTATATCATTAACATGGACTGTAGAATTCTTATATGATGCAGACCATTGATTATATCATTGCAACAAAAATAAAGTATATTAAGTTGACATTTCGATGGCATTGGACAAGATTAATTATAAATGGAACAGAAAAATAATTCCACGTATTAACTTCCAAATTCATGGTCAAAAGCCATACAAAATATACAAAAAAACAAGATCTTCAGAAAAGAAAGAAATCTTGTTATAGTAAACTACAGGACTTTTAACATTTTTTCTAATTAAATTTCTTTTTATATTAAAATTTGCCTAATTATTTATAGTAGACTTCAACCTTCAATTCAGAGATGAATTTAATTTACTTTCGTCATTAACATTGCATCATTTAATATTAATAATTTATCGTCAAAATACATAAAAATAAAAAATGTCAACAAAATGTGTTACTTCATTTTTCATTTAAATTTAGATGTTTATTTGTGTATTAATTTCAATATCTTATGTTAATGACTCTATTATAATGTCTTATGACTATTACCCACCTGCAGCTGCCATTTTTAGCTTCATATGGATAGCTTAGTTCAGTGTCAAGACCTTTATTGTCTTTGATATAGTTGAACGCTTTGATCACATTACCACCAACACATCCATTATTTCCATATGAACTGGAACAATCCATTAAGTTTTGTTCGCTCAGAGATACTAAAACTCCGGTTTTCCTGAAGTACTGACCTTCCAAAGATCCGGTCTAAAAGCAATTGTAATGGATTAAATCAAAATGTCCAAAATACTACTGTTTATTGTAAATCCTATTTTACTTATTCTTGTTTCGAGATACAAATTTTACAAACCGCCGAAAAGGCCCAGCAAGATGCACACTCGCCTTGATCTTTGACTGGGGTAACGGCGCCTTCGGTTCTCCAATCAATGGATTTGGGCAATTTGATGTTAGCTGGTGGGATAAAAGTGGCTTTGGTTATTTCAGTCTCAACGGAGGGTCTCGACTTTAATCCATGAACGTGATGCGTTCTGTTGAAACCATTCAATTGTTCAACTTCGTAACTGAGCTATAATCGAAAGAAAAAAAATGCAATCAATTTTCTTCTCAGTGTTTCCAAAATTAAGTGACGAGTAATACGATTAGATAATTTTATTAACATTTATTTGTGTGATCTTTCGATTAAATATTGGGAAATTTTGAGACTGACTCGAGTAAAAGTAAGAACTAAAATTGAAACTAGTTTAAATGGAAATCTAATTCAATAAAGACTTAATAATAAAATTATAATAATTTGTAACTCTTATAATATATACAATTATTTGTACTAATAGAAGTTACACTATTAGTATTTACAAAATGTCATTTTGATATATTTTTTTAGAAGAAATTCTAACAGTTTTGAAAGAGTTAATTTTAGAAATTCTCAAACAAAAAAATTGTATAATCTTGTATAATTTGTAAAATAAAACAAAACAGAAATTATTATCATATAAAATTATGTTTTCTCTAGTAAAGGAAGCTGATAAAATAGTTATCCTAAAAAACTAATAAAATGTTAGGAATGCAAAATTATCTTAATGACATTAACCAATTTATTTTCAATACTTTTATGTTGAAGGAAGCAAAGAATCAAATACTCGAAAAATAAATATATGTAATAATGTGTGTATACAAAATACTCATGTCGGTAACAAGTAAAATTACAAACATATAAAATACGAAACGATTAATTAACATTTAGTTATCGTTCAAAATAATATTAATAGTAAAACTAACGCAAAAGTTTTTTTTTTAATTTAACTTCAGAATCTTTTAGAGATTTCCCATAAATTGGACTTTTAGGAGAAATAGGGACCAGCCGGCAGTCCTAATTATTTAATAAAATTATCTACTCAAATTACATCCAATAGAATGATTCGTGTGAAAAATTACCCAATCTCCAAATTGATTGAGTTTTAGTTTATAACTGACTAATCCCATTTCATAATTTATATTATGTTTGACGACGTTGTGCCAGTTTTGAAAGAAAATCTTTTTTCTGAATGCTTCCTCATTCGTATCTTTGTACGCCTTCGAATGTTGAAGCTGAAAAAATACGCTAATTAATGAAACACCAACAATTTATCAACCATAAGTTTCATCTTACAAGCTCTTATTTCGTCTTTATTTGTTAGAATATGACAACTGTTTCCGCCCCAAACATAAAAAAAAACAAGTTGTGCTTGTATATAATTTGAAAAGCTGATAATAGTTTCATCTGGTTCTTAGTCACGCTATTTACTCATGCCTCGCTTAATCATGAGCTCGGATTAATAAACTGAAGAACATATCAATAATTTAACATTTAGCGTGAACATGAAACTTTAAAAAATATACCTTAAATATGTTCCATTCGTTATCAAGGATATCTTCGTATTCAAAGGCTGCTTGGCTTACAGCAACTAAAGCCACCGTTATCAGGAGTAGGAGTTTCATTTTTCAATACTATATCTGAAATGACGGAAACAAAATATATATATAGAAATTGCAAAATATCAAATAATGTTTTTGTTTGATAATTGGCCTATTTTATAGTTGCGTTGTTTATGATTTACGAGTTTATCTATCGTAAAAAAAATAATTCTCATTTACAATTTCCTTGAGAAGTGAATTTTCGATGAGAAGTGCGTTCAACTTGAATACCCTGTTTTTCGAGAGTTAAGTTTAAGTTAAGTTAAAAACGTCGCTCCGCGACCCCCTTTTTTACGTACATGCGACCATAAAGAGGAACGCGCACGGTTCCTCTCTCGCCCTAGTCAACATCTTGCTGACCGAGTCAGCTGAAAATAACAACTTTATGAAGTTGTGCCCTTTATCAACAGAAGGCAACAATTCCATAACTGGTTATATCATATTTAAGGAAAAGGTCTTATACAAAAGCAAAGTAAAAAAGAAAATGTTTTGTTTCATTAAATAGGTGATACGAGAAATCTAAATCTCTATTCATTTAATGGAAAATATCTATATCAGCCGAGAGTTCGAAATATATCATTAATGACTATTCTTCTTAAAAGACATAAGAATCATCGATGTTGAAAGATACAAGCATTTGTACCTGTTTTTAAATCACAAAATATGTGAACGATTGCTCAACATAATCTTGAAGAAAGAAAAGTATTTCTTTGTACGTCGACTTTAATTCTGTTATGAGAATAAAAGTTAATTTAAAACTTAAAATAAAATGTTACTATTACAAAATTCATGATGTTCTCGAGTTGTTTTTTCCTGAAATATTTAAATTATTTTATTAAAAGTGTCATACGATTATTAATAATTAAAAACAATGTTTAGTGATATAATAATGATTATGTTAAGATCATCTACTTTAAGGAGTACACGAATTTAGAATTGCTGCAAATATTTCTTTAATGAATTCTTAAGAAAAGTAAATAGGTTTCAAGAATTCAACTATAAATATTTTGTTACTCATATTTTGAAGAAAAAAATATATAAATGATATTAATCGATTTTTTAAACAGAAATACAAATAAAAATAAAAATATAATCTGCGATTAATACTATATTTTAATTAATTCGTCATTATATATAAAACATGAAAATCTATATTTCATAATTTATAATTATAATTATAATTCATAATATTAAAAATATACAGTTTATTTTCTGTATGAAATATAAATTTCCTTTTATAAATAAACTTTGTTGTTGTTGTTGTTAACTTTAATGGCTAAGGAAATCTGAACGGGTATGATTTCCGTACGCCAGGCCTGTAACAAAAACTAAATCAAAAGGCAAAAAACACCGTACATAGGTTATATATCAATCTTGTGTTTTTGTGCAAATGTAAATAGTAAAGAGTATATCAACTCATTTTTTGCAAAAGCAATAGTCTCAATATCTTGAATGTTGATTTTATGATCTAAATCTTCAATAGAGACCTGCAGTTCGATTCCTGCAAACCTCAGGAAGTGGCAATCAAAAAAAGAGTGGTTGAGATTCTCAATCTGTGTGCCACATTCACAAAGGGCAGAATTAATAAAGCCCAATTTAAATAGATGAGCTTTAGTTCTGGTATGCGTTGATCTAATCCGGGTAATAAATTTGATTACATTTCTGTTTAACTTGGTCTATTTCCACAAGGGTTTACCAAATAAAGAGTCTTTTTCTCTATGGGAAATATATCTTATGCCTTTCAAGGCTCTCGATTCCCAAATACGATTACGGAACTTATCTTTAACATGATTCAGCGACAAGTAGTTAAATGTGCTCAAGAATATTTTTTTAATATAAATTTTATTATTCTGTGCAGCTTCTCTGGCCAATTTGTCCGCCAGCTCTTTTCCCACAATCCCGTGATGGGAAGGGATCCATAAAAATTGTACAGTGAGTCCTGCAATAAAAGTCTTCGCCATTTGTTGCTTAATAATATAGATGATTGGATCAAGATTGCCTTTAAAGTCAAAGTTCGCAAGTTTCAGAAGGACACTTTTGGAATCCGATATAATCAAAGATTTAGGGATCTTTCTATCCAAAATGGCATTCAGAACGCCCACGATCGCAAAAGCCTCAGCGTGGAAGATAAAGTACGCATGATGGATTTTAGCTTTCCTCAGAATCTTCAACTGTGGCGCGACAAAAGCGTAAGATGTAGAGTAAAGCTGGGGGGGAGGGTTTGAACCGTCCGTAAAAAATTGTACAAAGTCAGGCCAATTGGCTTTACACAATCTAACAAATTTACCATTAAACGATTTCTTATGCTTAGAGATCAAGTGAGAGCCGGAAACCGTATCAATTACTCGGCTCAAGCACACATATCTAGTGTTAAAATCGAAGCTAAGTGCTCCCTATCAGTTAAATTTAATGGTTTGATTAAGTTGAGCTTTCAATAGAAAAAAATCTTTGGTGAACTCCAGATGGAGTTCACCAGCACAATCTAGAAGAACGTTAGTAGGAGTTGATTGCA
>JABFPR010000142.1:0-14077 GCA_022817345.1 Neoscelio sp. ZL-2020
TATTCATTAAATTTCCATTCTAAAATTTGATTTGAATAACTAAGTGATACAAATTTATGTTCAAATAAAAAAAATTATTATTACAATCGTAGTATTTTTTTTAGCCATTACAACAAAAAGTGTCTCATTGTTGGTCACTCTCCCCTATAGGTAAACATTTGAACGGTAGCGTTGTGCCAAAATCCACCAAATTACCAACTCAAATGGTAAATAATAGAGGATAAATGGTCAGTTGATATACGAAAAATAATGCATTTGAAAAATTATCAACTTCTCTAGCAATCGTTGGGTAGACCGTAAACAATTTGCGATATTACTATCTGCGATAATAAAAGTTACAAAATTGATATTGTTGCCATTTGGATGGAAATATTTGGATTCTTGTATACCGTATATCCGGAGTTCTGTAACTTAAATCTCTGTAACTTTTCAGTATTATTATTTCCCGTGCAATTTCTCAATTAAATTTTTCTTCGTGTACTTTTTAACACTCAGACTAAGAAGGAATCCGTTTTCGCTCTTCGTTTTGGAAGAACGTAGTATAATTTAATACAATTTTACTATGATACACCAATAAAGTTTGTTAAGATAAAAATTTTATTGTTGAATTATATTGTTTCAATTAAATATGTTAAAAATGTTTAAAACATATGAAACTAATGTTTCAAATGCAAGATACAGTATGAAGTTTAAAATGTATGTGCTAATATAACTATGAAATAGAATCGCTAGTAGACATATTAATTAAAAGTTCAAGCTGTATTTTATCTTACGTTTAGATAATTAAAAAAATATGAAATAAAACTATATGTATTAACTATATTAACGCACAATTATGCTCAAAGGTCTTGATTACATATTTTACAATGTAAAAAATTATGACACCATAAACATACCAGGTCTACCGGTTAATAATTCTTAAATTTTCACTGAAAAACCACGTTTAATATAGGAGAATGGTAAAAAATGTTTTATCCGATGTATGCACCTACGCTCGCTATTCGATTTCCCATCTTTTCGCCAATTTGTGGATGCCCTGCCAGAAAAAGCGTTCCCCTATTGAGTCGATCCATTGAACAAGCCATTTTTCAACTTCTTCGTAATTGTTGAAGTGTTCCTGGGAAAGTGCGAGTATCATCGATAAAAACAAGTGGTAGTTGAAAGGAGCAAAGTCGGTTGAATAGGGCGGGTGCGGCAAAAGTTCCCAGCCAAGTGCAGAAATAGTATCATTGACCTGTTTTGCTGTGTGTTATCATGCTGCAAATTTTTCGATCAATGCATGGTTCAAATTGATCATTTGTTGTCGGTAGTGAGCGGTATTGATGGTTTCACCAAGTTTTTATAGCTCATAGTATACGTCACTTTCTAATCCCACCAAATGCATAGCATTGTCTTCTTTTAGAAGCGATTTGGTTTTAGAGTCGATGTTAGTGGTTCATTAGATTCGAGTATATTCATTCTTGAAATATATTCATTTTTTGTCACCAATCACGATCCGATGCAAAACGATGAAGCAAAAGCTAGCACACCGTTTTACTTTTTTTCCATCTGTCTATCGTTCAATTAATGTGGTACCCATTCTCCTTCCTTCAGGACATTTCTCATGGCATGTAGATGATAAGAAATGGATTGTTGACCAACATTTAATTTTCCTGCCAATTGTTGTCGAGTTTGTGCTGCGTCTGCATCCAACAATGGTTGCAGTTCGGCATTTTCAATTTTTTTTCACCACTTTTGAATCGTCTAAACCTACGCACACAAGCGTCTTGTATTGGGACATTGTCGCCTTAAGTTTCTACAAGTATACGATGGCTTTCGCTGACGTTTTTCTTTTCATTGAACAAGAAAAGCAGTACGTGCGACTAATGCTCTTTATTTGGCTCAAAATTCAACATGTTTACCACTTGAAATAAATATGATGCTAACTCGTAAACGTTTAAACAACTATGTCGTTTTAAAGGCTGCTGTCATAGCAACTAAATGACGTATCAGATAATACTGTGAACCATCCCTTATTTACAGTGTCGTCTTTTGAAAAAATTAAGAATTATTATCCGGTAGACCTGGTAAGATACTTTGTAAATAACATTTCTAAAATTTTGTTTTCCCTCCTCTTTTCACAAATTGCAACAATGGCGATTGTATTTGTTAATAACTTTTTAAACAAGTCAGATTAATAAACATTCTTTTATATATAAATCTGACATGTACCACAAATATTTCTTTCAATTTACAAAGTTTGTCCAGGCTTACGTACAATGTTATAAAGAATTAAACCTGTCGATTAAGTGGATTTTCATACTTATCAAAATTTGATTGTTAATAACTCTTTAACCAAGCCTGGGCATTCAATAATATTTCGTTTAATAAATCTTACATACCAGGTCTGTAAATATGAAACCGGAGTTTGCCCATAGATGGTCCTAGCTGTCAATGTAGTTACCGTCAAACCGCGTCATAGGTGCCATTTTCTTGTTTTGACATCTGACAAAGATTTTCAACTCACAAAAATACAAGTTTTACAAAACAGTATATTTTGTAATAGCGTTGAACATGTCGAATTTTGTGCCTGGAAACTACGATTTGCGGACAGCATTGATTTTCTGTTATCATTTGAAGAAAACTGCTGCAGAATCGCATCGAATGCTTGTCGAAGCTCACGGTGAGCATGCTCTTGGTAAATCACAGTGCTTTGAGTGGTTTAACAAATTAAAAAGTGGCGATTTTAACGTGAGAAACGAAGAACGTGGAAGACCACCGAAAAAGATTGAAGACAGCGAATTGCAAGCATTGTTGCATGAGGATGATGCTCAAACGCAACAACAACTCGCAGATCAATTAAATGTGACACAAGAAGCCGTGTCCATACGTTTGAAAGCCATGGGAAAGATCCAGAAGATGGGAAAATGGGTACCACATTAACAGAATGAAAGACAGCAGGAAAACCGAAAATACTTGCGAAATGCTGCTTGCCAGGTACAAAAGAAAGTAATTTCTGCATCGAATTGTAACTGGCGATAAAAGTGGATATATTTCGAGAATCCTAAGCGTAAAAGAGCATGGGTAACTCCAGGCGAACCATCGACATCAACTGCGAGGCCAAATCGGTATGAACGGAAGACAATGATCTGTGTTTGGTGGGATCAGAAGGGTGTGATCTATTATGAGCTGCTAAAACCTGGCGAAACCGTTAATACTGAACGATACCGACAACAAATGATCGATTTGAATCAAGCTTCGCGTGAAAAACGACAAGATTATCAAAAAAAGCAACACAAAGTGATTTTGCTTCATGATGATGCACCATTACACACAGCAAAACCGACCAAGGAAACGATTGAGGCGTTCAGTTGGGAAATACTTTCGCATGCGACCTACTCACCAAACTTGGCTCCGTCCGATTACTACTTATTTGTATCGATGGAACACACACTTGCAGCAGCGCTTCACTTCTTACTAAAATGTACGAAAATGGCTCGATGACTGGTTTGCAACAAAAGAGCATCAGTTTTTTTGGTGTGGCATCCACAAATTGTCAGACACGTAGGAAAAATGTATAGCTAGTGATGGGCAGTAATTCAAATAAAATATTTTTTATCATTTTCATACAATAAACGTGTATTTTCTATACAAAAATTCCGGTTTCATTTTAACATACCTGATAAATAAAAAATATTTTTTCCAATTTTCAATGTTTACACAGGCATACATAATTTATTATAAACAATTAAATCTGTCGAGAATTTGTATTATCATACTTTTTTAGTTAACTTTGTTTTGTGTTAGTTACCTTTTAACCATGCCTGGGCAATAAATCATATTTTGTATAAGTTTGAAAATCCATTTCATCGCCAAGTTAAATTGTACATAACAAATTATGCATTTATATACATTTAAATGAAACCTTAAACTGACTTATCCTCAAACTGACAAAGCAGCATTCCTAATAACTTCAGGACATACTCAAATCTGCTGGCACTACTGCATTAATGAGATAGAAATAATGTTTTTAATGAGCGAGAAAATGACACGATACATTTTTCAGTATTTCCAGTATATTTCAGAACGGGGCCTTTAAATATAGGGAATTTTTGTTAGCTATATTTAAACAGTATGGAAACAAGTTGTGCCGTGCAGAAAATGCGTACCTACAGCTCAGCGTGTAGTAAATAAACGAAATTGCAACTGAGCGATTTATTACACCACTACTACTTTTAAAAAACTGTTGAAAATTTTCAATGTTTCGTTTATTTTTTCACGTGGTATTGTACAAAAAATATCGTATATATTTTTATCGTCTTTATTATTTATTTAATCGTCTCGATTTAGTGGGAAGCTAAATCTCGCGAGCAGTGCCGTCGCGGACATAAAAGGAAAAGGCATCGTGTCAACCGCAACGAACGCCAGTGGTGTCCTAAAAACAATCATATTTAGTGACATATTGTACGTTTCCGACTAGCGTGCGAATCTTGTTTCGGTCGGCAAGATTATCGACAAGGGACATTATGTCGTTTTTAGTGACACAAAAGCCGAGGTCGTCGCTCACGACGGCAACGTTTTGCTCACCGCGAAAAGATAAAACGGGCTATATTATTTTCCAGACGTTACAACAGCGGAGTGCAGGAATGTTTCCGAATCTGAAGACAAATCAAGAGGTGTAAAAACCATTCCCTGGAAGACTGGCACATCCGTATGGGACATCTCAACATCCAATCCCTTTGCAAGGCCATCGAGATGGGTTCCATTCAAGGAGTTGACGTCACGGACATCAGCAAAGATTTCGAATGTGGTGCTGTCTTCAAGGGAAGATGTGTCGAGCTCCGTTCCCGAAGCTTTCAGAGAGAGTGACAAGTATTTGCGAGCTCATACACTCGGATATGTGTTTCATCATGAGCGGAGGGGTCGTTGCCTAGGACTCGGGAAAGCAGCGGACAGTTGCTCTATCCACGACGGATGCCGAGTACATGGCTTTAAGTGAGGCGTCCAAGGAGGTGATACATCTACAGCGGTTTCTGTTGGAAATCGGAGCAGGGGATACCGGTTCTATCAAATTGTTTAACAACAATTTTTGTGCGCAGAGATTGGCAACCATTCAGATTTTTCATCTTCTGGCATCTGACGGAATGCCGGCTGATATACTGACCAAAGCCCTAACGAGGTCAAAGCACGGATGGTGTATTGATCTCCTGGGATTGACGAAGACATCAGGCGAAGATCCTGTGGCTGTATCGAGGGGAAGTGTTGAAATTGCCGACTGAGGAATGCGATCCAGCCTTATGCGATCGCCCACGAGAGGCGCTCGAGTAGCGTACCAACCATTTGTTTTTAGTACCAGCGTTTATACCTTTTGTTTTTCAGTTCTGTTCATGTAACCGACACGAGTCAGTCTTTATTATGTATTTTCGTATTCACTTCAATAAAACCATGTTTTCATAAGTGCAGACTTTTTATTCGATTCATGTAACCTTTCGCAACTGTTGCATCTAATGATATCATTATATATTATCTGGTCATATTTCGGTTTTTATTCTGTTTTTGAATTCAAGAGAGTATTTTATATTATAGTTTGAAGTTGTTATATTGTTTGAAATATAATTTGCTAAAAATATTTCCAAATTATAAGTAGATGAATCTAATGTAAATATTATAGGTCTATATGTCAAATTTCTTTTAAGTATTTCTGGCAATGTGTATAATCTTGATAGATTTCCAAATGTTTTATATATATAACTGTATATATTTTGATTAATATATTTTTTTTGTAATTGTTTGCATAATTTAATTAGTAGTGCTAATATTTTATTCATTGGATCATATAGTAGTTCTTTGTAAGTGTTTGTATCTCACGAATTCTTTAGTAATTTGTTATAATTCTAATAGTTTACCTGAATTTATTGTATTAATTGCGTTTTACACACTACATTTTCGTTGAGATCCGGGTCTTGCGGATCTCAACTAGTAGTAGTACGTATTTTAGTAACTACGGGTTCTTAACACTAGATCCTATCTACAATACCTGCCTGAGACTGGCAACTGGAGCTTTCCATACAAGACATGTAGGCAGTATCATTACCGAATCTGGTGAATTACCATTAACTTATAGAAATGAAAACTTATGTGTTACATATGCTTTTAAAGTTATTTCACACCCCAAAAATCCAACAAATAAAAATATCTTCAATAAAAAGTACATTACGAATTTTACAGCTAAACCATTCCACCCAAAACCAATATCATTCCGATTATATACCATACTATCAAAGATAATTACATATACCTGGTCCGTAAATATGAAGCCGGAATTTGCCCATAGATGGCCCTAACTGTCAATGTAGTTACCGTCAAACCGCTTCATTGGCGCCATTTTCTTGTTTTAACATCTGACCAAAATTGTCAACTCACAACAATACAAGTTTCATTCAACAGCATAGTTTGTAATAGCGTTGAACATGTCGAATTTTGTGCATGGAAACTACGATTTGCGGACAGCATTGATTTTCTGTTACCATTTGAAGAAAACTGCTGCAGAATTGCATCGAATGCTTGTCGAAGCTTACGGTGAGCATGTTCTTGGTAAATCACAGTGCTTTGAGCGGTTTAAAAAATTCGAAAGTGGCGATATTGACGTGAGAAACGAAGAACGTGGAAGATCACCGAAAAAGTTTGAAGACAGCGAATTGCAAGCATTGTTGGATACGGATAACGCTCAAACGCAACAACAACTCGCTGATCAATTAAATGTGACATGAGAAGCGATCTCCATACGTTTGAAAGCCATGGGAAAAATCCAAAAGATGGGAAAATGTGTTCCACATGAACTGAATGAAAGACAGCAGGAAAACCGAAAAACCACTTGCGAAATGCTGCTCGCCATGTACAAAAGAAAGTAATTTCTCCATTAAATTGTGACAATGAAAAGTAGATACCTTTCGAAAATCCTAAGCGTAAAATATCATGGGTAACTCCAGACGAACCCTCGACGTCGACTGCAAGGCCAAATCCCTACGGACGGAAGATAATGCGTTGTATTTGGTGCGATCAGAAAGGTGTGATCTATTATCAGTTGCTAAAACCTGGCAAAACCATTAATACTGAAAGCAACCAACAACAACCGATTTGAATCAAGCTTTGCGTGAAAAACGACCAGAATATCTTAAAAAGCAACACAAAGTGATTTTGCTTCATAATAATGCACCATCACACAACAACACCGGTCAAGGAAACGATTGATGCTTTTAGTTGGGAAATACTTTCGCATGCGGCTTACGCACCACACTTGGCATCGTCCGATTTCTACTTATTTGCGTCGATGGAACACACACTTGCAGCAGCGCTTCACTTCTTACTAAAATGTACGAAAATGGCTCGATGATTAGTTTGCCTCAAAAAAGCAACAGCTTTTTGGAGTGGCATCCACAAATTATCAGGCAGGTGGGAAAAATGTATAGCTAGCGATAGGCAATACTTCGAATACAAATTTTTTATCATTTTCATACAATAAACGTGTATTTTCTATACAAAAATTCCGGTTTCATATTTACATACCCGATACACCACCTGTATACGAATATCAACCACTAACCTAACCCTTAGAAAATCTCAAAACACCTATAGTCGACACTTCCATGGCAGACTTCCCAAATCAGACAATCCTAATATATCAAACCCTTTTCAACGAACTATATAACAAATACAAACAAAGAAAATAAAGAATCAACTATTCTAGCTATAATATCAATAAATTCAGAAATCCTGGCATCAGGTAAAGAGATAATCTTCGTATGGGCACCATCTCACGTTAATATTCCCGGTAATGACATAGATCTGATGAAAGTATTAAAACGCAAAATCAAACAAAACTGGAACTTAGAATGGCTATATCAAAACCAACTAAATTGCACTAAATCAGATAAAGTACCACTGAAAAACAGCCCTTTTACTTGAGAAACAGAAGAGCTTAATCATTCTCTACACGACTCAGAATTACTCACTCCAACACTCCAGATTAACTCACCGATACTCAATATCCAAATCAAAGCTGAGCTATGCAACCTCTGTAAATCTCCATACACCATTTGCCATCTTATTTAAGAATGTCCAAATACACATCATAGAAGTAAGGAACTGAAGATATCATATGATTTGAGAAAAAATTTCAACGACCACGAAATTGCTACAAGTATTATGCAACTGTTAAAATAATTGAACTTATATGACAAAATATAAAAACACATACGCATAAATTCACACTATCTGTAATTAATGTAATTTACTATACTTTTTTAAAATAAATAATGAGAAAAGTAACACATCTGTAGAAATAATTGTAATAAAACTGTAAAGTACAACGTGGTCACTAATAACCACGAGTGTTGAGGTGAAAAAAAAAAATCTCCTACATATTTTGAAGCATCCCAGATAAATTTATACTTCGGCATCATTGGTTCTATCTTAAATACACCCTTCAGAAATCGAAAAATGAGCGGTTTAGTTTCAACTGAATTATTGGAAACAAGAGAAATCGCTGATCAATGGTTGTTTAAGGTTCAGTAGGATACCTGTTTTTAAGCATCTTCGTTAAAAACTCTATTACCAATCTGTACGTAGGGTTGACAAAATTAATATTTTTGTTGTTACAGTATAGGCACCGTTAATTTAATAAAGTCGAACATTGATTAATTGTTGAATCATTCAGTGAAATTAGTAAGATTTGTGTGGTTTCGTTGTGAATATTCTTCCTCCGAAAAACCGCTCAAATACTTTCCGTACAATTAAACCGAGGGAATTGACTTTTGGATGCTGGATCGTTTTGCAGGGAAATGTAAATAAATTAGGACTAGGTAAAAATACTATTGATTTATTCAATTAATAAATCAATACGGCGTAATTCTATTTATTTTTTTCATTATAATTTAACAAAATTAAAATATACATATATTTGTAATATGAGATGAACATTTTTTCCTGGCAAAATTAAATCTTAATTTTATTTATAATAAAATAAAATATATATTGCTCTGTAAGTAAATTGAGTAAGCTTTTTGCGTACGAAAATTGCAAAGGAATTTTCTTCACCAATAATTTGAAATAATATTGTTTTAACAAATAATTTCAAACCAGTTCTTTTTCACCATTAATTTGAGATTAGGCTTTACTCACCAATAATTTTAATAAAATCTTTTTCACCAATAATTTGAAACAATCTTTTTCTACGATAATTTAATTCAAGACAGTTTTAATAAGAAGCGACGATATATAATATCTCAATACAATTAATTTAAATATATTTATTTTTAGTTAGGTCTACCGGTTAATTATTCTTAATTTTTACAAGAGATGGCAATGGAAATAAGGGGTGATTCACAGTATTAACTGATATGCCATGTTGTTGCTATGACAGCAGCCTTTAAAACGCCATTTAAACGTTTACGAGTAAGCATCATATTTTTTTTATGTAGTAAACATGTCGAGGTTTGAGTTAAATAAAGAGCATTTATTTAACAGGTAAAAACAGGAAAAAATCATTTGTTATGATTAATAATTTAATTGACTGTATTTTTTTATTATTATGTAATACATTTTGTTTATATTATTGTATATATAATACCCGAACAGAATAATTGTAAGTAGAAACGTAGATTGACGGTTTTTCATTAACGTTGTTATTATTGCAAAATGAGAGAATTTAAATTTTCATTTGTAATTTTAATTTGTATAAATTAATTATCATTGCATCAAACATGCAACCGGTCAAACATACGAATCATAAACACCGTGTCGATCAAAACGCTCTAATGATCAAATATCTAAATTATAAATCATTCAATCGATCAAAACACTCATACAATCAATAACGCAATGGATCAAAATATCAATAAATAAATTTAATTTTTAGCTTCATAATATTCACAAGTTGCATCTCCGTTAAATAGTGTTCTAATTTATCGACAAATTTATCTATTCATCTTAGCAATTCTGTGACTTTCGTCTTTGCAAATCGTACTTTTCTCTAATAAAATTAACGCCAGTAATTAATATTACGAATGTAATAATTGCCTGAGAAATAACAGTTTACAATTATAGCCCATGCACAATTATATATATGTGTCTTGATTTGATGTAGAAAAACTTGTCATTATATTCTTACTTAAAAAAAGCAAAGACAGTCAAACAACCGTTTTGTTAAATTAATACCCTAACCTAATTATTTTATCATTATATTTGTTAATAACTTTCAACTTATTAATAATCCTGTTTTTAAATCTTCTTTTTGTTTGATAGAAATAGAAAATTATCAGAATGTAATTATACGATATTTTGTTCGAGGTGACTAATGTTTCCTTGACCTTAAACAAAATTACCTGACTTTTCCCTAACCGGAAAAGTCCTCTTACTACATGTTCTTTTCCAGTTTTTCCAGATGTTTCTAGAAAGGTTCCACACCATGTTTAAAACGTTTAATTTGTATTACAACGTACACATTACTGCTCAGTGGAAACCACGGGAAGGTGGTGGGGAAGTTATCATTAGGGAATAAAATGTAAATACTTGTTACTTACATTACACTGAACTTGTTACTATTATTTAAAAGTTAGGTAAATATTTATTTTATATATAGATATAAATATGTAAATCTAGGTATAAAATGTAATTGATAAGTAAAAGTACAAAATATATTTCATATGCAACAAGTTCTTACAGTTCTCATGGAAAGAGGAGGGGCTAGGAATAGAAAAATAAATTATATACTGAGATAATCACTGTACAATATATTTTGTATATATCTCGGAAAACAGAAAAATAAATTGTATTCTATGTATCTTATTTTCAAGTAATCTAATTATAATTGTATAAAATAAAAAAATTATAAAATATTGGTTACGTCTCACAGAAATCATGACTAGAGTGACATCGTAAAATATATTTTATATTTAACAGATTATTATACATGGTCCCATTTTAATATGACAATAGCAATATCTCGAAAACTAAGCAAGATGGTGAAAAATGTTTTAGACAAAATTTGTCAGATTACGAGGGGGTCAAATGATGATGACCTTTCACTTAACCTTGATATCATTTTTCAAGGTCAAATGAAGGATAACTTTGACTTTTTAAATGGAAACCCATATTTTTTATTACAGATTCGTATTTTACAACAAAAAATACGTAACATTTTTCTTGAATTATCAAAAATTTTCCAAATATTTACTTTTTTTTGCTTTGAAAATCTTTTTAAATATTTAGAATAAAGAATTTAATAACCGTCGGCATTAGCACTACTCAATGTGCACCACGTGGAGGTTACTCGATCGAATTTCGCACATCATTTGCCCTGAAAAGGGCTGATAGGTTTTGAAATTTATAGCTTGATCTTGATCATCTTTGTGTTGTATCAAATTATAAGAAGTGTTCAAAATGACCACCGTTACTCCGCAAGCATTATTGTTATTTTCTCCGAAAATTTTGTATCATATTTCCAATTATCTCAGGAGTTATCGTTGCGCAAGCTGTTCTAATTCTATGCATCATATTTTCCCTAGTAGTAGACGACCTCTAGCGGGAGAAGGATGCATTTTTAAGAAAAATGTTTCCTATGAAAACTACGTATTTTTCTCCGTAAAATATGAATCTGCAATAAAAAATAAGGTTTCCGTTTAAAAAATCACAGTTAATCTTCATTTGACCTTGAAATATGATATCAAGGTCAAGTGCAACGTAACCAATATTTGACCACCTCGTAATCTGACAACTTTTGTCTAAAACATTTTTCACCATCTTGCTTGGTTTTCGAGATATTGCTATGGTAAATTTAAAATGGGACACCCTGTATGCTTAAAAGTAAAGTCAAAAATGTTTGCAATATTCGATTATTAGGTTGGAAATAGTACAATAATAGAATAAAAATAATTTCTGCTTATTTTCAGTCTCATTATCTACAATTACCTATTTAACATTCTCTGAAGTAGTTTTGTACTTCTGTACAAAAACTCCGGTATTAATCAGTGCAATTACTTTTTTCGGAGTACCTGACTTTCCACATTAATTGTATTACCACTACATTCAGATACCGGAATTACAACGTGCATTAAATTTTAAGAAGATCCTGAGATGATATTCTCAAATTAAATGCAATCTAATTGCAAGGTTTTCGAAAACATAATATTATTTTATTTTTTTTAAACTTGTCATTTGAAGTTACATTATATGTCGTAACTTCACATTAAGTTTACATTAAGTCGAAAACTACGGTTCTCTACATTGAGAAAGATAGTATAATGAAACAATATTTCATGTTAAAAATAAATACAGAAATTACAACAAAACTTATAACTGTTAGGAAATTGGAAAACCTAAAAAGGACCACGAAGTTGTTATGGCTTACAACTGTGTTGACAAAGCGTTAAAACTATGAGATAAATCGAGTCATAAAGAAAATTTGGAAATTTAAAAAAATATTAGTAACTGTACTGTAGAATTTTAATGCGGAGAGAAACGAATTTTTAATTTTAATACAAAATGTGTATTAATTGTATATAGACTTGCATTTTCCTAAAATTTGAAATTTTTATTAAAATATCATAAAACATTTATTAATTTGATGTAAAAGGAATGTACAAGTTTAATAAAATGTCAGTAAATAAATGTAATAATATAATATTAAATCAATTAACATTTAATATTCTTTTATCTCCGTGTAGAGGAACATTTAAAATATAGAATTAAATGTACAAATTCCACGAACACAATAGAACCAACAAGTGGGAAAATCAAGTTTATTTTGCATTATGTAAATAGAACAACACACAAAATAAAATAATACAATACTCATAAAATTAGTAAAAGTTTCAATAAGGCAGAGAAAATATCATGAAAAAATTAAACTTATTTTATAATATTCTTTACGATTAACCGAAGAAATTATATACAGGTGATACTAAAGGATATTAAGAAAAATTGGTTTATGAACTTTAAGTTCAATATAAAATCGTATTCGAAAAAGCACACGTTGTTAATTAAGATAAGATTAATTTATAAAATCGGAAAACAAGTAATGAAAATTAATAAATTATGAAATAATAAATATTGATAAGTATAAAAATACAGCTAATAAGTGACGTGTCGTGGAAGATCTGAGTATCATTTATAACAGGATTATATAAAATTAAGCTGATAAAGTAGAATTTTCATATTTTTCTCACATAAAACTGAATTTCATTATATTTTCATCAACGCGTATCACGTTAGATTTAGTAAACACGAAAGTTATTCATATACAACAACAATTCTACGATAATAAATCATTTAATACAAAGGCTTTATCCAATTAAAAATAATGAAATGGCTTACAAAATAAGATTAGCTAGAAATGTGGTTCTTGACTGACTTTGATTTTAAAAAATGCTTTCCTTTTTGTCTCAAGTTAAAATATTTTATGACCCGTAGTTAAAAATGAAACACCGCTTCCATACAGACATGCATATACTCAAATAGACTCATATACACACATTGACTCTTGTAGAAGAAAACTTATGAATACTAATAACGAGAACCAATGGCGTATGCTAATGAAATTTTCCTTAAGTGAATTCGATACTAACGATATTAGTAAATCTAAAAACTGATGGCAAATTCTAATGGCAAAAAATAATGCGATTTCGAATTATTACCTGCTGTATTCGTGACCAGAGGTTATTAGTCAATTATGCATAGTTAACTGATCACTGAATGTTTATGGTAACTGATAGCATATATTTTTTATTTACCGTTTACCCCGAACCGGTCACCCGTCCAAATACATACCACATTCAAAACAACTTTACGTCTATGATTATTCAAAACTCAATGTTACCACCAAGGATGTTACTCAGTCACTAATGACTGAGTAATTTGTCAATTGATCAAGTAAACAATTAGTAACAATACGCTTTATTCGGACATAACGAATAAATAAATGATTAGTTATTAGTTAATCAGTTATACCAATAATTACTATTAAACTTTTTAGCATATTATTGTAATAAATTAATTTATTTTTATTAGCGATTACAATTAATGAATTATTAACAAGTTATGG
>JABFPR010000143.1:0-14012 GCA_022817345.1 Neoscelio sp. ZL-2020
ATACATGACACCCATTTCAGTGGTACCGCATAAATATCTCATAATTCTCTTTATTGCAATTCAATGCTCTGTACTGTATGAATCTATAAAACGACTTAAAAAATTAGTTGCAAATGCAATGTCCGGGTGCGTTAACTGTACAAGAAATAACAAACTCCCAATGGCTCCACGGTAAGGAATTTTGTCCTCAGAATTTTTTTCGACATTTTTTAATGAATTAATAGAACGTTGATCTGCGAGTTTGCTCACAGTTTTCACGTCGGACATGCCAAAACAATGAAGTATTCGAACAATATAATCACTTTGATTTATAAATATGCAATGTTCTTAAAGATTTTGATAAATTTGAAAGCCGACAAATGAACTAACAGGTCCATTTTTTATTTTGAAATTAAGACTTAAATACTCTATCATTTCATCAAGTGCATCCCTGGATTTACCAAATAAAAGTCCGTCATCTACGTATAATGCAAGAAATACTGGACCATTTTTCACAGAACCTTTATAAATACAAAGATCAGCTTGGTTCGCTTTAAAATTATAAAGATCCAAAAATAAGTAGAATTTATAATTCTATTGTCTAGCAGCTTATTTAATCCATATAAGGATTTCTGTAATTTACAAACTTTACCTGACTTTGATATCTTAATACCTTCAGGAATATCCATATACATTTCCTCATCGAGGTCTCCATATGAGAAACCCGTGCGGATGCCGAATTGTTCCATTTGAAGATACTGTTATGCGGCAATACTCAGGAGCACCCTTACAGACTCATAACGCACAACAGGGGAAAATACTTCCTTGAAGTCCATTCCTCGCGTTTAAGTGAAGCCCTGTGCACATAGCTTTGATTTACAAACTAGAGCATTTTCTGAAGACGATTGCTTCACCTTGAAGACCCATTTTGTTACCAACGGTACGTTTACCTTCAGGAAGATCGGCTATCACCCAAGTTTGATTGAGATGATGAGCGTCCGACTCTTCATTTATGGCTTGACTCCATTTGGAAATATCTGGGCCGGTTATAGCCTCTCGGTACGTTTTCGGTTCCAAATACTGCACAAAGTTGGCATTATAAGGGGCTGGTATCTTGAGTTCTTGTCGATTTCTCAGTCTTCGTGCAGGTTCCTGAGGTAATACTGTATCACTTGATGATGCTTCTCCTTCGTTACCTTCTGGCTCTGCTGCTTCTTGAATTCCTTCCTCGACTTCATCTTCAGGTTTATCATTCAAAGAAAACGAGATTTCTACGTCGTTACTCGTAGGTAAAAATTTGCTACCTTGTGTTTCCTTGAAGACTACATCTCGTAAAATTGTCACTTTCTTCGACTTGGGGTCGAATAATCGGTAGTTGGAGGATTCTTAATCATAGCCCACCATGATCAATTTCTTTGATTTTATGTCCCATTTCTTCCTAAATTGTTTTGGAATATGGATGAATGCTTCTTATCCAAAAACTCTCAAGTATTCTAATTTTGGTTTGTTACCATTCCATATTCCGTATGGGGTTTTTTGTCATTTCCCGATGTAGGAGAACGATTCAAGATATAAACATCCTCTGCCCCTAACTCAGTTGCAAGATTTTATTCGAGTAACATTGACCTGGCACATTCGACAATGGCCCTGTTGTAGCGCTCCGAACGTCCATTTTGCACGGGTGTGCGAGGGGCTGATATTTCCAATTGAATACAATTGGTAGCAATGAAGTTCTTCATGTGCTGATGTATGTATTCCTTGCCGTTATCAGCTCTTAAAACCCAAATTGGACGTTGAAATTTATTCTTAATCAAAGAATGACATTTCTCAAATTTATCGAGTACATATGACTTATGTTTGATGAAATATATATTTCGAAAACCAGAAGCATCGTCCAAGAAATTCACGTAATATTTGTGACCTCTAATAAACTGCACTAACATAAGCCCTCCGACATCAGAATAAATTACTTCACCTGGCACAGTATCACGTGATCGGATATTTTTCTTGAATGTCAATCGATGTTGTTTTCCAAGTTGACAACCTTCTATATAATAATAGAATGAATAGAGATATGTCTATTACGATGATCATTGTAAAACTTAAAATGTGTTACAGTTTCACATTATAACCAAATTGAAACAAAGGAAGATTGAAATGAACATTCTAACGATGATCATAATAAATTAACCATTTTACAATATCTTCTTACGATTGGATGTTCTCGGTGCAGTTTGTTTATTATAAACATATAATAATAAACACTTAATGGTGCAGATTGCGTTTTTATAATGCAACAATTCGTAACTTTATCGTCATGCTTAAGATAAATTATAACATCATTATTTGGAGTAATTATTAGTGTAATTAATAAATGTGTCATATTTCTAAAAGTATAAATAACCTGATGAATGTTATCTCATCTAGATAAAACTCAACAAAAATATCAATTTGTATTTACAATCATGTAAAACTGGAAATAATGTAACAAATGAATTATTGATTTTAACCTTTAGGGGACCGGAAGCCACTTAAGTGGCGCCACCTTTTTCGACACTTAATCCAAATGCCATAGTCTCAAAGTTGTAAGACTTGAAACAAAAAAGTCGTCAAAAAAGGGGCCGGTCCTCTAAAGGTTAATTACATTTTGTATACTGTCATTGTGGTATTATTTAATGGAAATATTTATTATTTAAGAAGAATCCAATAGAAAGTAATTTATGATTATTTTTAGAAGGATTATAAATTATATGCACCACCTTTATAAAAGCTAATTTATATATTTTATGAAAGTTTATTTTATCTTTTTGATTTAAGGCTACGTAAGTTAAAAATTGTCACAAAATCAACAATTTTGTAGATTAAAAAAAATAGATAGAGCGTATAAGTATGTACTATTTTTAATCTCTATTTATGTTAAAATCTCTGAATCTGTTAAAATGGTGGGGGTGAAACTGATTACAAACAATATATATACACAATTCGAACTTGTTCAAGTATGTAGTAAGACCAGAATAGTCGAGTGGTCGTGTAGTAAAAAGGTAATTATATATATATTTTATTTATTTTATTACAATCGTCACATTATTTTTATAATTAGTAATAATATTTACATTAGTACATATTTTCCTGATTTGAGTAATCCGAGTTTATATTGGTCTAATAATTAGTAGATCCAATCTACCCCTAGTAAAACGAAACATTATAGTCCATATAGTAATAATATATTGTTACACAGAAATATATATTACCAATATATTGCCAATATATGTGATTTAAATACCGGTTGGCCATTAAAAGACAATATATGATTTTACATAAACATATATTGGCAATATATGATTTTGCAGAAACACATATTGGTAATACATGACCAATACATGAATTTTATTTATTAAGTCATTTAAGGATACATAATATAATTACTTCTCATATGTCATGTTGGTTCGTCAGCAACTTTTGAAACTGTAATTCGGTGATGAGAGTTTATTTCTCGGTTCAGACTAATTTTATTAGTTATAAAAAAGTTATATTTGCTCATTATATTGTTATTTAATATATCGTCGTTACACTTTTAATATATTGTATTGTAAAAACATATATTGCCAATATATGGGTGCTTACGCCGACTCTCCCTGCATGCACGGTGCACTCTGAAACGCATTTTAATCTTAGTGTACTAGTTTATTATTCTATATACAATAATTTTTTTGTATTGTATATATTGTATTGTATATAAACTGTTGTATATAAACTAAATAATATACACTATCTTAGTATATTAAGTTAAAAATGCGTTTCGGTACGCATCGTGCATGCACACTGTGAATAAGGAGAGTGCCAGCATAAGCATCTTGTTCCGATTTACTAGGGATTGATCTAATAGCACATAATATTTCATCAGTATTGATGCAATATTATTAATACATACATCAATATTCTAATAATACGTAAATATTTTATTGCGAAATAAAAATAAACATTTGTAGAAACGTCAAATTCTACTCAAACTCAAATGACATCTACCCTGTAAAAAAAGAAATAGAAAATGGTTTAAACTGAATTTTCTTCTATTTATTTGAATTACCTTTTCTAATTTCCTGAGAAAAATAGAAGTAGAATGGGTAAGAAATATAATTTCTTAATTTTGAAATTCTGCCTAGTCCTTTTAAGAAATTCATTTGTAGGTTAAAAAGTATATTCTCTAAAAGGAATAGAAAGTAATTAAAAACTTGAAAATTATATTTCATACCCATTGTTGACTATATTGAATGACGCTCGTTTAAATAGTTCACCGAAAACTCACTAGGTGGCGTTACGCCACGCGCACAGCTAAACGAAAATTGTAATGGTCAGTCTCGGTCACTTTCTGGCGGGATCTCATCGAGATGACCACGGAACAACACTCTTCTGTATACTAGTTAATAAATATGTCCACATTTGGTCCTTCGATCCGGATAATAAATTAAATTTTACAATTAACTACAAAAAACAAAATTTGCCCACGTGTGCCAAAAAATGAGAAAAAGTGTTGCACCGGGAAGAGCTTAGCAGCCAGCACCGACGCGCCGAAACCACGAGATACTTCCGAGAAGCAGAGTCGCAATTGTGGTCAGACCAGACGAAGATTGGAAACCTTTGCAGAGCACGAAAGACGACACTCTGCGAGCACGACGAAACACGTGGACTGAATGCGCGCCGCTGTCTAGACCTGGCCACGCCGAGTGAAGAATAGACAAAAGGAACATTTGAACAGCTAAGTAGATGAATATCCGATCTTATCCCTTCAACTTAACCTCAAAACCTAACCTCAAAACCTAACCTCAAAATCCTAACCTCAATTTATAACCTACAACCACGTGGGCATTATAAACGGAATTTTCACATTTATTGCATCATATTAGCATAACTTCTACTTATAAATAAATAAAATACAAAAATATTTACAATTTACAATAGATAATTTACAATTATTGGACAGTTAATTGATAAGTTATAATTTTAAAAAAAAAAGAAGTAGATTTCTTAAGATTTTTATTAATTTTTCGTTATTGTTGATTGATAAATTAAATAAATAAATAAATTAGATAAATAAAAACAAATAAATTGATAAAGGTGCCGTATTGATTTACAGAAATTAACAATTCATTTATTACAGTAGTGGATCGCAATTTATATAAGAGAATTTAACAAAAATGGACACCGATTTAAAACGACTAATGTGAAAGGAGGTGCCATTAAGCGGCAATTAAAAGCATTTTTTAGGTATGTACAAGAGGAGACTGAATTCTCGCAGTTGCAAGTGCGTTACTCTGGTGCACCTGAATTGTGGAAAAGATTTGAAGACACGCATTTGGAGATTGAATTGATGTTATTGGATTCCGAAAATGTGACAAGACTACAGGAACACATCAACAAGGTAGCAGAGTACGAGAAGGATTACTATTAGTTTATGGGTCTAGCTCTGAGCAAACTGGCAGCAGCGCAGGCGCGAACCACGCAACAAGCCTCTGAGGTGCAGCAACCCCAAAGCTCGGCACAACAATCAAACTCGCTGAGAAACAAACTCCCACCACTGAAAATTGAACCATTCGCAGGCAACTACGACCAATGGCTGACTTTTAAAGATGCTTTTAAAACAGCTGTGCATATTCAAGAAGACCTACCGAAGTCGCACAAATTTCAAATGCTCCGAGGTCTACTTAAAGACGAGGCACTGAAGGTCATTTCTGCACTGGAAGCCACCGATGACAACTATGATGAGGCCTGGGGACTTTTGGAAAATCGTTACGAAAACAAAAGGTTGATTATAAACACACATATGAAGGGAATTTTTGACATACCCCCAATAACCAAAACAAACACAAATAATCTTAGAAGCCTGGTGGACACTGTACGATCACACGTTCGATCTTTAAAGTCGCTGAAACAACCGGTGGAAAGTTGGGACACTATTTTAATATACGTAACAACAGGAAAATTGGACAACACTACAAAGGAAGACTGGGAACGTGAGGTCGGTTCTCAGAAAGAGAAAGCGGATCCAACACTGGCTGAATTTTTAATATTCTTAGAGAATCGACGCCAAATTCTGGAAATGACGGATAGAGGTAAGACGAAACAGGACATAACGACATCAGGCAACACCAACATGTCTGGCAAAAGGGTGGCCCAAGCAGCCACTTCTCAAACAACAGGCACGACGAACAGCTCTACGGAATACTGCAACTATTGCAACCAAGGCCACCGGATCTACAGATGCGAAGCTTTCTTGGCACTGACAGTTAAAAAACGATAAGATGAATGCCTACGACTAAATTTGTGTATAAACTGCCTCAGGAAGTAACACATTGCAAGGGATTGCAGACGATCTCCATGCAGGAAATGCAGGCAAAAGCACAGTACACTTTTACATGCAGATGGCGACAGTAGAGCGAAGAAGAATGAGACAACTTCCGAGTAAAGGGCAACTTTGAGTAATCAGGTATCAAAAGTCTCAACGCATTGTTTACCATCGGAAGGCTCGGAAGTACTTTTATCAACAGTACAAGTTCATCTCAGTGACGCACAAGGAAATCAGCATAAATGTAGAGCCCTTCTGGACTCAGGATCTCAAGTGAACATTGTTACTGCGGATTTGACGAGAAGACTACACGTTAAAGGCAACTCTACAGGCATACCATTTATTGGTATAAATAAAATGAAACAACGAGCAATGAAATCCGTGAGAGTGACATTGCGCTCGACCATCAATCGTTATTCTTCGGTACTAGACTGCATAATCTTGCCGAAGATAACGGAAAACATTCCCCAGATTAAACTAAACAAAGGAAGTCTTTACGTACCACAAGAGGTCGAGCTAGCAGACCCGGAATTCCACACGCCTGGACCCATAGATCTGCTAATAGGAGCAGGTTTATAATGGAAGATTTTATGCAGTGGCGATACCATAGCAAACCGAGGACAGCCGACCTTCCAAAGGACGCAATTTGGCTGGAGCGTTGGTGGAGAGTACTACCATCAAGAAAAACCGACGCCGAGAAGTTGATCCTGCAACTTATTGACTACATCTACACTACAAAAACAGTTGGAATCGTTTTGGAAAATCGAGGAACTGGAATATAATCAACAAAAACACGATGACCAGGATTACTGTGAGTCTCACTTTCAACAGAAACACACATGAGGCAGCGACGGTAGATTTACAGTTGAACTGCCACAAGACGAAAGTATAACACTTGGAGATTCATTCGATGGAGCTTTGCGGCGGTTCCACAACCTCGAACGCCGATTCCGAAAGCATCCACTACTGAAAGAAGAATACAAAGAGTTTTTACGGGAATACGCTGACTCAGGTCATATGTCAGTGTGTAATGGAGACAAATCTGTGAGAACGCTTCATTCTATTTGCCACATCAGCCAGTCATAAAAACGGACAGCTTGACGACAAAGCTACGAGTCGTTTTTGATGCTTCGGCAAAGATGACTTCAGGAAAATCACTAAATGACAGATTACTACCAAGGCCAAATCTACAAAATGACATAGTTGAGATTCTACTACGCTTCCGGACATACGACTTTGTTATAACTGCTGACATTCGGCAAATGTTTCAACAAATACAGGTCGCAGAAAAGGACCGAAAACTACAACGAATCCTGTGGCGAAACAGCCCTGAAGGACCGATTAAAATCTACACTCTCAACACGGTCACATACGGAACAACGTGCGCGCCTTACTTGGCAATGAGATGTTTGAGGGAGCTGGCCTATCAATACAAGACGGAATTTCCAGCAGCTGCAAAAGTACTGGAAAGGGATTTTTACATGGATGATCTGTTGACGGGCGCTGATAACGATCAGGAGTCCAAGGAGCTACGCGAACGTCTGAACAAGATATTACAGTCAAGTGGGTTCCTTCTCAGAAAATGGAGGTCCAACGATATTTCGTTGTTACAAGACATGAAAGACGGTGGAATGGCAGATGAGAAACTATTGGTACTCGATGAGCATAAAGCGATAAAAACACTTGGTTTACTGTGGGACAGTAAACAAGATAAGTTACAATATAAAATTCATTGGCCAACTGACGACATTACATCGAAACTTTGGAAATTGAAAACAGAATGGGATGAAGCTGTTCTGATGGAACTTCAAGACAAATGGAAAGATTACGTCGAAACACTTCACCGCCTTCAGGATCTAAACATTCCTAGGAATGTAAACCCGAGAAATACAATCAACGTTGTTACGTTACATGGTTTTAGTGATGCCTCTGAAAAGGCCTAAGGAGCGTGTGTTTATGTGGTCAGTACCAATTCGGACAAAGAAATACAGTCCTATTTACTGTGTGCTAAAACAAAAGTAGCACCATTACAAGCCCTGACGCTACCACGCTTGGAGCTCTCAGCCGCAAGGTTGTTGGCAAGATTAATTGAAAATGTTCGATCGACTCTATCAAAGGAGATCAACACCGTTTACTTGTAGAGTGATTCAACGATCACGCTGCACTGGATCAAGACTGAATCACGCAAATTAAAAACATTCGTAGCCAACCGAGTTGCTGAGATTCAGGACAGGACTCAGGGTTGCACTTGGCGCCACGTTCCGTCAAAGCAAAATCCAGCAGACTACTTATCAAGAGGACTTCAGGCTGACAAGCTAATGACACAGAAGGATTGGTGGCACGGACCAGACTGGCTACTTTCTGCAGATCAATGGCCCACCACTATACTCCCGACGTTAGATCAACCATTACCGATGGAATCGAAAATAGTGACTCTTACGGCTATACAAAAAGATCATGACGTGCTACATAAATTCTCCTCTTTTACTAAATTGAAAAGAGTTATAGCTTACTGCATTCGATTTACGAGGAGCCTCAAAAATCGGGCTCAGAAAGTTTCTCTCACGCAAGGGGAACTAAAAGACGCAACTGACACAATTCTTCGTTGGACTCAGGAAGAGTTTTTTCAAGAAGAATTAACAAGCCTACATTCAGGAAAACCGTTGGAACGCAAGAGCGCACTGATTTCGCTGAAACCGTTCTTGGATGAAAGAGGATTATCAGAGTGGGTGGTCGTTTGCGCAACGCTAACATACCCGAGGAGCAGAAGCATCCGATCATACTACCTGCTAAACTTTTTACTTGTTTTACTACCAAGGCTGTACACATTAAACTAGTAAGTGACTTAACGACTGAAGCTTTTTTGGCGGCTCTCAGACGTTTCATCTCTCGCCGGGGACTTTGCTCTACCATCCAGTCGGACAACGCTACAAACTTCGTTGGAGCAGCCAAATAGCTGAGGGAAGTCTACGAGCTGCTAACTAACTCCGAAGACAACATCAAGAATGCTTTGGGGATCCAAGGCATCGAATGGAAATTGATACCACCCAGGTCGCCGCACTGTGACGGCCTCTGGGAAGCAGCAGTCAAAGCTGCCAAACGCCACTTGTACACTGTGACGAAAAGTCTCATCTTCACATTTGAAGAATATTACACTCTCTTAACACAAATTGAAGCTATTCTTAACTGTAGACCGCTAATGCCGATGTCCACTGATCCCCCAAACCTAACCGCCTTAAGTCCTTTAAATTTTTTGATCGGAGAATCACTACTAGAGCCTGCTTCAGATTGTTTCCTTAAAATTCCAGATACTCGCCTTGGAAGATCGTAGCACATCCAGAAATTGAAGCAGCACTTTTGGAAGCGGTGGCAGTCAGAATATCTGCAGCACCTACAGGACCGAAGGAAGTGGACCTCGGGTTTAACAGACATCAAACCAGGAACGATGGTTCTTCTGATGGACGAAAATCTATCGCTCCTCCAGTGGGCGTTAGGACGAATTGTTGATGTAAGTCCAGGAAAAGACAATATCGTCCGAGTAGCAAAAATCAACACAAGCAAGGCCACATTCGAAAGGGGCGTTAAAAAATTGTGTATTTTGCCCTTTGAATCTTAATTGTTAGTACATAAGGAAACTTGCCGAAACACATTGAAATGGTATTTCAATGGGGGGCGGGATGTTGAGTATTTTGAATGACGCGCGTTTAAATAGTTCACCAAAAACTCACTAGGTGGCGTTACGCCACGCGCACAGCTAAAAGAAAATTGTAATGGTCAGTCTCGGTCACTTTCTGGCGGGATCTCATCGAGACGACCACGGAGCGGCGTTTTTCTGTATACTAATTAATAAAGTAATTGAGAAAGTGCAAAGTTTATATCTAGTAATTGATTAATTAAAAACTCCAGCAACTATAGGATTACAGTATTTCCACAATAACCAAAAAATTATGTGGTTACTGTTTTTTTAATATTATAACTTTAACCTTTTAATAGTAATGTTTATATATTATCATATTATTGACGTTAATTATTATATTAATGATGTAGTTAAGTTCAAATTGTTGAAATGTATGAACTTTTAATGAAAACAGTGTTACAGATTTTGTCGCATTTTTTATTTGTTTCATTTTTTGCAATTTAAATTCAATTACAATATGTACAAAACAAAAAAAAAAACAAATTCTTGCCGCTAAAATTTTAAATCAGTATAGTAAATACCAGCGCCAACGGATTATAAGTGAACTAGTGCGACAATTTTTGTCGCACTAGTGGCTGGGTTACACATAAACAAACGATATAAATATAACCTCTAAAAGTAGTTATTTCTATTTATTTCTTTAACACAGGCATACTCCCATGCCTCCCATGTATTACCGAGCAGAGCGAGAAACATTATTTGAGTAAGAATACTGTACAATATTAGAATTTCTATTAAAATATTTTAATAGAAAATGTTATGAAACCATGCAATGAATGGATTTTTCAACTAGCTTTTTGTAAGTATGAAACGTTTAAACAGAAGTTCTATTAAGAGGATGTTAAACTGACTCATGTAAACTACCTTAAAGAATTAGTGTCTTTTTAGTTTCGGACAATATTATAAATTAATTTTTGTTTTTGTGACCAGAGCACTCTTCACAATTAATGGGAGAATGTGATTGTATAAAAGAATATGTTTTTATTGCAAGCATATTAATGAAAAGTGCTAACGAATTTTTTAATGTTGGTTTTACGTTTGTTGGCACTTGTTGTTAATATATCTGTATTAAATTAATATTTTTGTATACAATAAAATTCTTCCATTAATTGTGAAGAGTGCTCTAGTCATAAAAACAAAAATTAATTAAAAATATTGTTTGAAACTAAAAAGACACTAATATTTTAAGGTAGTTTACATGAGTCAGTTTGACATCCTCTTAAGGATATTACAGGTATTTAATCAGCATTTTATTTTATTGGCAATATGAAATTGACTTAACATATCAATATTGTATCTAATAAATATATCGTACGACATTAAAATCTATGGCTGACAAATTAAATAATAGGGGAAAACTTTTTTAAATCACATAATTGATATATATTATACAATAAATAATATATATAGTAAATTACAAAGTATAGCAATTAACCCTTACACTATTACCATCATAATATATTGTATCGTTATTTACAAATTTGTTGCTGTGTTGTTAAGTTAATATCAATATTACAAAATCATGCATTTGGCCTAAGTAACCCCACATACTTGGGCCATCCATGGGTTAGTTAGACCACTTGAAAAATTATGCATTATACACCACATTTAATAAAAATAAACTTTTATTAAACTCAAGAATTACAAACATTAATTTTACTTACGTTTATATGGAACATTAATTTATAATAAATTGTCTGTAGTAGAAAGAAAACCTTGTGTATTCAAATTGCATTGCCAGATTCTGAAAATAGCTGAACCGTTGTAAATCATATTAATAAATACGTAAATCAAATACAAATTATATTACATCAATTACTGCTACAGTGGCCTATGTAACCCCGCATGAGCAGTTTGTCTTTAAATACTCATAATTCAGTAAATTTATTATTAAAAAATATAAATCTTTGTGTTTTTCTTTTTAGTATCAGGGACCACTCTGAAAGTTTACACATTTGTGCTTAATTTCCATTAATAAATTTTTATTATAATTTTTATCTTTGTTATTATATTAAATGATCCGAAAGTTATAGCCAACAGTTACAACTACTACGAGGATAATTATTCGGCATAAACCAGATTTTTGTAGTTGCAATTAATATGAGATCTAGTACGTGGCTCAACTAACCCCGTCTCCCCCTAAGAAGACCATTTTCCTCTTTTTATAACTGAAAATTGTTTTCTTTTAATTAGTACCGGTATAGATTCTTCCTAGCTCAAATTAACAATTATCATATTTATCTATGTCATGTTTTATTAATTGTATATAATTTCATTTATTGGCAATAATTCATTTTTCGCTTTACTTATTTTATTATTATTACTTACCTTTCTTTCTTCGTTCTTCCATTTTCCTTCGGCCGTTTCTCGTTGTTTCTGATCTCGTTCTACCTGAATCGTAAATATTATTATCCGATCATATTCGTATATATGGTAGGACACTTAATTTATATTATATACATTAAACACATTATCAAATATTTCCGTATTAAACTAACTCAGACATGTGAATTAGAAATTATATAGTATTAGTATGGAAAATTTGAGAACAATATACTATTCTAATACTATACAAAAAATTATATCCATAATAATGAAATATGCACTTAAAATGGCTATAACGAGTCGAATTCAAAATGTATTTCGAGTACTTTAAAAACAACACATTTCTAATACAAATTATCCAAATAAAACTTCAGGGGAATTAAAACCTGATGATCTTTATTCGAACTCGATCACAAAGTCATGTCAGCAGCTATTTAGTATTTTAAATGGAAACTCTTTAAATAGCAGATTATGCCGGATGTCTTTCAAATAAAATCATCCATTAATTATCATATGGTATTCGTATGACTTTAAACTAAGATAAATCCGTACTTTTTTTTATAGAAAGGTACTGAGAATGATTGTTCAAGTATTTGTCGAGTTTATTTTATATTTTAAAATTATAAATTATTCGTTTTGATATAGCAAATATTATTACGTGAAACATTGCTAATAATTTTTTAGAGGATTCGTGGGAAATTGCTTAACATTAATTATGTAGTCGTATTAGTGCATGCAAGTTTGGGAAATGCAATTATACCTATGTTTCTGATATGTGCAGTGCAAAACATGTGTATATTGTATATAATAATGTATACCCTATTTCAAAAAAATGTGTAAGATGATACATACAATTTTACGTAAGCAATTTAAAGCAGAACTTTGGATCCAGTCTAATATTATGTAAAATATTATATCTTACGTAAGATATTACCTACAATTTGCTGGTTATTGCTTACATAAGATCTTACATATTTTTTCAGTGCTCTAAACAAGCACCGAATTGCGGTGCAACAAACATTTTAATTATACTGACAGAAAAATATAGGCACTACATTTTAGTTATGTTAATTAAGTGCCAGTTATTTAAACTAAAATGTTAGTAAAATCAACTGAAACTTTCAGTTAAGTGATATGTGTGACTATTCTTTTAGTTGTGTCAACTAAATTTTGTTTTTCAGTGTATTGATGAGAATGATGATTATCTTAATAAACATGATGTACTAAATAAGCATGAATAACAACTTAATTTTTTTGAAAATAAGGCCATTTAAAAATTTACTGGGGTTCACCATTCTCTCCTGATGTGTTCCCAGCTTGATGTCTGGAAACTTTTTCATTAGTAGCTCACGGGTATCTTCCGGAGACTGAGTAAATGTACCCTCCTCTGTCTTTAGATAGCGTAGATTTCCCTCACTTTCTCTCGAAAGGATTCTAGCTAATTTTGCCGTGTCAGGTATGCCTTCCACATCTGTGCAAAACTCCCTCCACATGTCTTTTTGAGACTTCCTAGTAAGTTTTTTTTTAAATTCTCTGATTATCTTTATGAGCTTTCGAAGCTTCATTAGTGTTATTTCTTCTTGCTCTATTAAACAGTCTCCTTTCGGCTAGTCTGCAGTTCCCTATTCCACCTAGGTATTTCTCTCTTGGTGGTACTTTTTTTCAGGG